>JXSR01S005904.1:14600-27675 GCA_000969725.1 Ophiothrix spiculata
TTAGGGTCGCATTAAGTGACATTTTTTGCAAATACCCTCAATGCCATTTTGGGTCAAATTGAGTGACATTTTTTGCAAATATACCCTCATCATTGTCATTTTGGGTCACATTAAGCGACATTTTCTGCAAGTACCCTCATCATTGTCATCTTGGGTCACATTAAGTGACATTTTCTGCAAGTACCCTCATCATTGTCATTTTGGGTCGCATTTAGTGACACTTTCTGCAAGTACCCTTATCATTGTCATTTTGGGTCGCATTAAGTGACATTTTTGCAAGTATCCTCATCATTGCCATTTAGGGTCACATTAAGTGACATTTTCTGCAAGTACCCTCATCATTGTCATTTTGGGTCATATTAAGTGACATTTTTGCAAGTACACTCATCATTGCCATTTAGGGTCGCATTAAGTGACATTTTTTGCAAATACCCTCAATGCCATTTTGGGTCAAATTGAGTGACATTTTTTGCAAATATACCCTCATCATTGCCATTGTGGGTTACATTAAGTGACATTTTTTACAAATAACCTCATTATTGCCATTTTGGGTCACAATAAGTGACATTTTCTGCAAATAACCTCATTATCGTCATTTTGGTTCAAATCAAGTGACATTTTCTGCAAATATCTTCAAAGCCATTTTGGGTCAAATTGAATGACATTTTCTGCAAATGTCCCAATTATTGATATTTTTGGTCACATATAGTGACATTTTCTGTCAACTTCCCAATAATTGATATTTTGGGTGACAATAAATGATATTTTCTGCAAATAATGCAAATACCCTCATCATTCCAAATTTGGGTCAAATCAAGCAGCATTTTCTGCAAATATTCCAATTGGTAGCAAATGCCCTAATCATTAACATTTTGAATCATGATCCTTGTCATTTGGTCAAGTCAAATGACACTTTATTTCAATACTTGATCACTGGATCATTTTGGGTCAAGGTGAGTGACATTCTGCATCATATACCATGAGCATTATCATTTTTGGTCAAATTAAGTGACCTTGTACTCAAGTATCATGATCACTGATATTTTGTAAAATTGAGGGATGTTTTTGTTCATATACCTTGAATGTGTCATCTTGAATCAAACCTAGTGCAATTTTTAGTAAAATTTAATGACTTCCACTGATCATCATCTTTTTAGGTCAAATTGTATGACCTACTCTTAATTCTTTGATTTTGTCATTTTGGACCAATTCTAGTGTCATTTTGGGTCAAATTAAGTCCGCTCAGCTATCTTGTCTGTTTTGGTCAAATATAATGTTATTTGAATTAGGTACAATCATATCAATTGCTCTACCCCAACCAGTTATAACATCGTTTTATTTTTGCCGGAGCTCTGAATATCGAGATGGTTACTCCAGCAGCGAAGCTCCTGTTACCTCTGGTGTACCACAAGGCAGCGTACTCGGTCCACTACTATTCTTGACCTACATTAATGATCTACCTGCCAGTGTGAAATTCTCCACCACCAGGCTCTTCACTGACGACTGCGTCCTCTACAAGCGCATCACATCTGATCTTGATTCTGATCATGGGAAAAAACCTGGCTCATGAAATTCCATCCTTCTAAGTGACAGGTAGTGCGCATCACCAACAAACACAAACCGGTCACATCTGCCTACAAGATCCATGGACAGTTGCTGGAGGAAGTCAGCTCAGCCAAGTATCTGGGACTCAACTTACACAACAAACTTAATTTCAACACACATGTCGACAGTACCACCAAAAAGGCGAATGCAACTCGTGCCTTTATCAGTCGTAATCTCCACAGCTGCTGCAGACGAATTAAAGAAGCAACCTACAAGACCTATATTCGACCTATCCTCGAATATGCCTCGGCAGCATGGGACCCACACACCCAGAGGAATATTGGCAAGCTAGAACAGGTCCAGCGCAGATGTGCACGGTTTGTCACAGGCAACTACGATCGCCATGCAAGTGTTGTGTTACATCCATGTTAAACGACCTTGAATGGAACAGTCTCCAGAGCAGACGTCAACAAGACTGACTCTCAATGCTCTACAGGATACGTTTCAACCTGGTAGACATGGACTGGACTCAATTCCTGACCACTCTGTCAACAAGTACTAGAGGTCACAAATCCTGCTTCTGGACGCCATTCTGCAGTAGCAAGACGTATCATTCTTCTTTTTTCCCCCCGCACCACAAGGGACTGGAACCTTCTGGAGAAAGATCCTGCAGACTTTCCCACCCTCGATGCTTTCAAGGCTGCATTGAGGACTGGCTCCAAGTAAACATGCAGTATCCTGATTTTTAACCGCACCTGTAAATATTTTTAACTGCACCACTGTAAATATGTTTGCACTTTTGGATGGATAATGCATTAAGTTACCTTGGACTTGGAGCACGCACCCCACTGTAGTGTGATAATATTCAGTTATTGAAGTTTACACTTATCAAGGAAGAAGAAGAAGAAATAATCAAAATAATACTAACTTTATATGATCAATTGCTAAAATGGCACTTCCTGTGTAAAGAAAATTCAAAATTATGTATTGGTGTAATTCCTTGTGGCTGATGTCAATTTTATCAAGATATAATTTTCATTGAATGATAATAACAGTATACTAACGGACCACTTCAGATCTTAACCAGCCGTGGGATTTGATGATATCATATAGAATACTTTTGTATTCGCAACTTCATCAAATATTCTATCATGAAATGGTCATTATTACATGAATATGCATGGAATTTTAATGAATAAGGAAATACATACTGCACAAAATAGGCAGAGAATATTCTATAGGAAGAAAAGTGTGAACCAAGTCTAAATGTATTCTTAATTTACATCAAGCAATCCACGGCATGTTTAATTACATAATTACAGTTGACCTTAGAGTGGTAGGCGTTGCAGATCATCCCATCTTGATTGACAAGAGTCCTCCAATAGCGGGTGACATCAATGATGGACCTATTCAGGGAGAGGACCTGCCATTTACAGGATCCAGAACAGAGGTTAGTATTGAAGAAGATGACTACAGTTGAGTAAAGTAGAGAGAATAATTACTAATTGCACTCCAGTGTGTGTGTGTTTTTCTGCCAGTGGGCTCTACTCACAGCATATTTTTCTTTTGCCCTTTGTGATTTTCCTTTGTGTTTAGCAATAACCTATTCACACAGATGAGTTTGCAAGCTAGCATTGTTTTTGCAGACAATGAACCCACTGCTGTTTTCCTCAGAAACCTTAATGACAAATGTCACAGAGCCAAACCATAGTCGGCCTTCAAAAAAAATTTCACTATCAAATATTTTGTTGTGACGTCAAACTATGGGCGGCCATAGGTGTTGTTGGTTTTAGACACCTTTTTTTAATTTCAAACGCCGTTTTTGGTTACATATCGATTTTGGGTTTAGACACCGTTATGGGTATTACACACCCTTCCGGGTATTTTAGACATTTTGTAGACACCTTTCTCTTGGTGACATCTATATGGCCGCCCATAATTTGTCACACAACAAAATGTTTGATAGCGAACATTTTGTTTGAAGGCCGAGTATGGTTGGTCCTAACTTAATTACTGGGGAATTTCACAATTTGGAAAAAAAAACAATGAACCAGGTGGTTCTTGCTGATCCATTTAAAGGCAGAAATCTGCATAAGCTAAATTATATTGAGAATAATAATCATTTTATTTGTAACAGAAATTAATTGGTTTTGATAAGTCTAATATTACCAAACTAATGCGTAACTGCTGTATTTTTTCTGTCAGGGGGAGAGATGGCAAGTGATAGTAATGGATCTTAGGTCCCCTGGCAGAGTTTAGAACATAAAAGACATGTGTTTTATCTTTTTATTTAACTTAATGTTTCAATACAAACACGTCACAGATAAAACATTCTGAAATTTTACCAGATGAGCCACACTTCCATAATTGATGTGCTTTAAAGCTGGTTTCAGACTAGCCTGTCGTGCTGTCGCACGACCATACGACAGGCAAAAATTTAAAGTGCGCAAACTCGACCTTGTCGCATCAGGAAATGTTTGCGGCAAGCACGACAAGCCGATATATCGATTACCCTGTCGTGATGGTCGCAACGACACTGTATTTTGAGTTGGAATAAATTCAACTTTTCTTGCGACAGACCATTGCGGCAATATGCAAATGTGTCGTACTACAGCACGACAACTCAAAATTGCAAATGTTTGTCGTGTGCCGCAACGTCGTGCGACAGTACGACAAGCTAGTCTGAAACCACCTTAAGGCTGCGTTCTCATAGAAGTATACAGTATACAATTTTTGCTTTACACTCCCAGGGGAGGCACTCATATACTTAGTGACGGAGATAATTACCTGTCAATTTCAAATACGAGTACCTTCCCAGGGATCATATAGCGAATAACTTATACTGTATACTTCTATCTGATTGCAGCCTAAAGCATGATAAGTAGGTACACCATCATAATCCTTGGGAGATTCTGTCTATAAGGCCTGACAAACAAGTAAGGTGGTTATTCTAATAGCGTTTCATGTTTTGTAAGTTTATTAGCTATCTACAATCTGTCTCCATCAGTTTTAAGTTGTAAGCAACTCAAATTGGGTCCACTCACCTGTGGACATTTCAACTACATCTCGTCATGTGAGTGCAAGATATTCGTATCTGCAATGGCTGCCCCAAGTTATATTTATTTTACACCTTTCCACTAGAATGTGAAAAATCCATCCAAATTTCCCTGCCATATGTCAGTGGCTTTTGAAATGGTTCTTCTCATCACCTGAAGAACCCTTTCAAGAGCCACTGACCCTAAACTGAAGATAAAACAATGTGATATACAAGTTTTTGAAAAATGACAGCTATTGCAGATACAACTTTCTTGCACTCACATGACGATCTGTTGTCTTTTGTATTACTAAGATGAAAGTATCAATTCCGATGCTAATTGATGGTGTCCTAGTGATAGTGTTTTCATAAATCTTTTTTGTGCCAATTTTAAATTATTAACACTTGTATTTTAATTTATATGCTTCAAAACATAAGATATTATTAAATTTGCATTTCTATAGATATGCACCAACTGGCGACATTTCTCGGATCCAGAGTCTGGTATTTCATTGTATGAATGGGGTATAGGAAGCAAACTTGGGGCAATGGATGTCATGGGACCAGTGGAAGTCTCGCGGGTTATACACACTTACTGTGGACAAATAACACCGCAACATAATGTGAAGTACTTTGCTACTCTAGTGGCTTATCATGGAGGCAATGATATGCTCAGTGTTACTGCGTCATCCAATGGAGGTAACTTTGATACCCGAAGGGGAGGGGGCACTGAAATATAATGTTGCAGGCATAGCGTTACCAAGACAAAGGTGAATTAGGGTTGTTTTTGAGGACTGAAGGGTGAATCAGGTGACACCTTTTTAGGGTATCAAAAACAGATTGGGGGCAATTTTCAAGAAATATGGTACTTTTTCAAACTCTAGTGTGAAAACAGTATAGTAAAATCCCGATTTAGGGTGTGAATAGGGGAAAAAGGGTATATTTTGGCTTCAGAATCCTCCACCCTTTGGGGGTGTTTTGAAAAACTGTGGTCACGCTATACCTGCAACATTATACTTGAGTGGTCCCCGGGCTTTGATGTAACTAAGCCTGTTCAGAAAATTAAAAAATATGTGTGAGTTTTGAGAAGAAAATAATGAAAATCTGTAAATACTGCCAAAATTACACAAGTTACAAAATAATGATGAAAATACTAATTGTATTCGAACTGTGTATTTGGTTTCCACCTATATAGAATGATAAAGTTTTGCCAGTTTGCACTCAAATTCCCAGAAAATTACAGATGTACAATTATGTAGTCTTAATTTACAAAAAGGTACAATGTGAAAAGAAAAATGACCAATTTATAATAAATGCAGTGTTTAAAACATGGGAGAATTTCAGGTTTAGATGTAACCCACAGTAACCCTTTGTTATTATCAATGTGGTCTGATTTTTATCCTCTAAGGCTTGGCTTCCAAAGACATTCGCTTGCGCGAGTGACATTTGCTCACCCTACCAAGAAAACTTTGCTTCAGTGGGAAGCAACATTCGCTTAACAAATTTCACAACATTCGCTACACTTCAGATTGAATAGGAGCAAAGATTGCTCTTGGGTTTGTTATACAATAACTATAGCACTACAACATGCGCAAGTGACATTCGCTTTCATCGATTGAAACGATGTTCGCCCAATGAGAGCGATATTTGCTCTCTGTTTTAGCGAATAAGTCAGGGCGAATATTAAGAGCAAATGTCACTCAGCCGAGCAAATGTCTTTGGACGCCAGGCCCAATTTCAATAAATATGCTAACAAATATATCATTTGCAGTCGTTGTAGACCTAACACCGCCAGTTAAGGGGACAATCATAGATGGGTTAGAATCAGGATACCAAGACATAGCGTTCTCATCTGAATCGGCTACAATATCATCCCAGTGGAAAGACTTCATGGACCCCGAGTCTGGGATCAGAGACTACAAGATATCAGTGTATAGGAAGCAGGATGAGAGGTAAGGATCTACGAAAGCTGGAGACAAATTTAGGGACATAATCAATTTAGACCCAAGCAACTTGGCCAAGCTGAGCAGGGAAGAGCCAAACTTTTTAACCCAAGTCATTAGATCGTTTGGTACGCATTGATATTATTGACTATTATATTACCTCATTTTCGCCACAGGTGAGCGAAATGCAAAGATAGGATGGTCAACTACTTGGCTTTTTGGCTCGGGCAGCCAAAGCGATTGCTCGTCTCTGTATTGATTATGTACCTTAATATGTATTGATTCATATTGAGTAGCTGGTGGTGAAGTTCCACTGCCCTCCAGCCAGTGGGTTTTTGTCCTTCAGTAAGCTATTTTATCATGATTGCTTCACCAACCTAGACATCATATCAGTGATGTAAGTACAGGTAATGGTATAGCACCCAGAACAAGAAATAAAACTGGTGTTCCTGTAACGCAAGAAGTGAAACTGTTGCCTGCGACAAATAGAACAAATAGTACAAGTACACCCAAATATGTTGTACACATAGCTTCTTAAAAAGCACACAATTGTCATTCAAATTACTTAATAGTGAACATCATTATGTTTTGTTTAATTTTTATTATTATTCTTGATAACTTTGGTGACCCATTAGTCCCTACAAGTATGACATCACATAGTATGATGTAATTACACCCGCGGTCTAAAGTGTTTGAGCAGGTTTAAATGCGGGCAAAAACCTAATTAGTATATCAAAGACAAGACTCTTTTTATTTTATAGGTGCCATATGTATCCAATATAAATAATCCATGTTTCCTCTAATATTTGACCTTCCATAACCATAAAAATGGCCAATTTCCTGGACAGCCAATACTTAGAACTTATGCAAATGAGCTCATTAGACAAAATTTAATTTTCATTTTCCTGGTATATCCCGGGTGAATATCAGGAAAACTTGGTCGCTCTATTTTTTTTCTCGACGTGACCTGTCAGATAGGATCGGACTTTGAACCCTTGTAATCACAAAGGGGTTAGTGCAAATAGAAAATGAAGATGTGGATGAAAATATTTAGTTTTTTTAGTTTTTTTCAATAAGATAAGTCTATTTTTGATAGTGGGGAATAATTTTTTTTTTCATTTCATTACATTTTTTTTTAAATTGTCACTTTTAAGCTTTTAAAATCATGAGGTCAAATCTAATTACGTGTAGCGTGTTTTACAAAATTTTTATGTGAAATGGCTTATACAAATTGCAAGATAAGATATCAGACATCGTATTCATAAAATTTGAAATATATATCTTTCCTGTAAGACTTTTAAAATCAGTAAATAAATCGAGGGAAAATTCAGTACAATTAAACATTCGGAAGGGACATGATGTCGGTCATCACATTATCCCGATATACACAGAGAACATCGTAAACGACAAGTCACACCTCTCGAAGGTCTTGGGCTATATCAGGCAAATCTGACGTCATTTACCATACCACGTGTAGCAGCTAGCAGGTCCGTGCTTGACTTGGACATGTGCATTCACTGTGCATATCATTTATGGGCTATTGGGAAATGATTTTATCATGTTTATCTAAAGAAATTATTTTGTAAAAATAGTTTATTGAAGGAATGAATATCAATCTAATATGACGGAAAAAAATAATACTTTGTTTTCAAATGAAAAAAAAAAGAAGAAGAAAAAAAAGAAGGCGCCGACAGGATTCGAAACTGGGACCTCTCGCATCAAAAGCCAATAGCCTATCCACTACGCTATCAAGATCTCGCTGACATGGAGAGGGTGTTTTAATTATATGTACGTAATAATAGACAAATGCTGCGTAATTGATCACTTCCGGGGTTATATGATGTTTTGCGTAGAAATTTGATGGTTTTTTTTACCTCATTGAACCACGCGTCACATTCTCTTACGTGATATGTGTTTTACAGAAAAATTACCACAAATGTTTTAGTAAATCTGTTTTAAAAAGTGTTGTCACTCTCTTTGACCAAGTGGCTAAAATATATTAAGTCCAGAACTGTAGATTTTAGGTAAAACGCAAAGACCTAATTTGACCTCACTCGAGGAAAATAAACACTCGCAAAATCACATGAAAAGACACTTATAATTCAAATTTTTTCATTTTTTTTAAATTTCAAAATGTTTTCATAACATTTATGCTTCTAAGTGCATGTTTGGTTTGAGATAATTTCTATGCTACTTTGGAGAGTTTACAGGCTTTTTAAACTAGGGTATCCAAACTCATAAATATTCATAAATATTCAAACGCATGTAAAAAACGGCATTTCCTGTAATTTTTCATGAATAAAAAAAAATAAAGTAAGCAACATTTCAGCGAGCTGAATTCTGGCTGTGGACGATTTACAAATACACCACACACACTTTTCTGTTTATGTAAAATATAAAATCAGAAAAAAATGACACAAATGATGAATGGTTCTCAAGATATGGCTTAAAGGCTTTGTGCGCAAAGACTTTTGACTGCAAGTATATAACATGACATTATTCTTAACTCCCTCTCTTTCTAGTGACAAACCAACAGAGTTTGAAGTAATCCACCAACCAGAGTCTGTTGGCCCTGAAGTCTCATCCATTCAATGGCACCATTTTCATCTCAAACACAAAGATCAAGTGTACGTCTCACTAGAGGCTACCAATGGAGCACTGAATAGCGTACAAACACGATCAGATGGGTATCTGGTTGATTTGACTGCACCAAAGCTGAGATCAATTGGAGATGGAGCAAAGATTGGGGAAGATAGGGAGTACCAAGTTAGTATATCAGAAAAAAAAAATAGGGGGTCCTAGATATCTTATTATGAGTCATATATGATAGGGGCCCAGCAGATTTAAAGGACTTGACTGTACTAAAATTGGGATCTATTTAGGATGGAGGTAATGTTTTGATAACATAAGGAGTTTCACGACAGCTAGGTAACCTAGGGATGTGAAAAAAACGAGGGTGCCTGGTGCCTAGATATTTAATTTAATATATGTTATATGGGTACTTATATTATTAACTACTTAAAATTTGAAAATTTGAATTAAATCTTGAAATTTACAATACCCGTCTGATGGTTAGCTGTAGCCAAATTAACCGCACCAGAAGTTGTGGTCTATTAGAGATTTAGCAAATATTGAGGAAGATTGGAAGTTAGAAATCATTTTAGAGGAGATAGGCTTGATATCTGATATCATATTATGGGTAGGATAGCCTCTGCATCATTTGGAGATTCGGAGAAAATATTGGGGAGGATTTGGGGAGTATCAGGTTACGGTGTTGGGTACAAGATAGGTATGTAGGCTCAAGTAAAACAGAACCAACATTCAGATCTATTGGAGATAAATCAATTATTGGAGTAGCCTGAGTTAGCAACAGACTTCAAATTTTTTATCGTATTTTTTAGGTAAATTAGAAGTCTGCGCGTGAAGTAGCGTTTTAACTCCGGGAGTACAGTGGACAATAGAGTAGCTTTAGTTTTGCAAAATTTCATCTTACCTTTATGATTCTGCCACAAAGTAACGTATTTTATAGTTCCTTGATCTCTCTAGATTCATATTTCATCCCTAATAAGATTAACAGTTGATTACGAAGCGAGATATTTCAGAAGAAATACTCGCCATTACTCGGCACTAAAATCATCATCAAATCATGGCCGTCTGTCACTGTCCACGCACGTGATATCAATCAATTTAGTGTTGGGCGGTATGCGTAAAATCCCGCCTTTTTTCAGGTTTGCCGCGTGGGGAAACACTAAATAATAATAACGACCACATTCCATTTATCGGGGCAACGGTTATTAGCTATATCGCCCAACACTAAATTGACAAAACCAGGAAGTGACGCGTATGAAAAACGTTAGTTTACGGTTACAAGAAATCACGAAATACATAAACACATGGAAATTCTTTTTAGTCGAACATTACACAAAATTATCGATTTGATATCCATAAACTATAATATGTAACACATCAAAGGACATATCGAAGTGTTTAGTGACTTTCTTAGACTGAACTTTGAATTTTTTTCTGCGCTATATTTTTCAACACCTGCGCAATTTGAGCTCTGCGCCAATGCCCGATCATAGCTCAGTACATAATTGCCTAGCCCTCCGCTGCGCGGAGGGCTGGGGGACCAGTTATTATTGGAGAGGATATGGAGGTGAAGGTATTGGAACAGAAATATCAATATAATAGCTAATGGGTAACTAGATAACCAGTGTACACCATCAGATGGGCAAGTAAACCTATAGAGTCAACCAATCAGGGTTTTTTAGATTATAGGGAATGTTTTAGTTTTTAGCTCAGATTAAAGTATACATTTCTAAAAGTTATTTTAACATGAAAAAGAAAATAGTGATGTCAGTCTTTGACCAAATTGTAATAATGGTCAAAAGTGTAATTTTCCCGGTTTGTTTGCAAAAACCCATCTAATATTTGCTTGGTAAAAGTATGAACAATTTTACATTTTTGAATTAAGATTTTTCGAAACATGTATAGGATGTTTTCTCTTTTTTTTTTAATTTGCCTAAAGTAGGGATAAAAATGTAAGTGGGCTATACTCACATATATATAATGATTATGATTTGGAATTTTTACACAGACACGCAACGATATGGTGGCAGTAAACTGGAATTATTATGATGATGAATCCGGCATTGACAGGTTTGAAGTTGCCATCTTTGAATTACGGTATGGAAGCAAAACTAAGATACACCCAAATGGTAAGACTATGTTTACTGTTAATTTATTTTATTTTTAATATTAAAAATATTGTGATGATAGACAACAAGAAATTGTTCAAAAGGTAACAGTTTGGTGTATGTTTCATACCTGCTACACTTCCGGATTTATGTCCAAAAGCAGGGCAGTACGAAGCGGGGGGAGGGGGGACACTTGCCCCGAAAAAGCTACTACTACTTTTACTGTCTCAAGATTACTGTCCCGTAAATTTTTAGTCAAAATAAGCCCATTTTAGCACAAATATCAAGGCTTTATATCGACTTTTGGCTGAAAATAGCAAAAATGTTGTGCGCCACGCGCGCATCGTGGCGCATTATAAAAAATTGACTGTATATACATCAGAGCGAAACATGAATTTTGGGACGGTAAATATGTTTGCCCCCCTTGGCTTACATGCCTTCATACGGCCCTGTCCAAAAGAATTTCACTGTCACTAACAGGAGCCCCATTATGGGAGTGAGCACTTTACTTGCTATGGTTCACAAAATATTAAGGAATTCTGTCTTACATGTAGCATCTCTGATACACAGAGTGTCCAATTCTAGCTCTTTTAAATTAAGCAACTGTGAATTTTGGGCTAAACATATTTACACACATACTCATTTACCACGAGCCTGTTACTTCCAAGCCAAAAATGCCAGTACCTTTATACTGTATAAGTGGTATTTTTTGTGCTATATCTATTTTAGAGCTTTTCTTGCAAAATTTGGTTAGCCCAAAAATAAATACTCCGCGAAAACTACTGTGTATTTGTAACAAAGGAAATTCAATACTCGGCCAATGTTCATGTGTGCGAAAATAAAAACGTGCAAAATTGGCTGAGCGCGAAAATATTAGCGTTTACAGTGTGTCAAAAAGAGCACATGAGATTTAACCCTTTGAACCATAGCCATTCCATGTGTATCTGTACCTCTGACCTGGGCCAACTCGATAGATTAAAATCATTATATGAGCCTTAAACTTACTTTGATTTTGATGTCCCGTACTATTTTTTCATTTTATAATAGTCTGAATTGTTCCAATTACCAGCATGCAAAAGAGAATATTATTTATGTCGACCAACATGTCTGACATTTGCGTTGTAGTCTATGAGTGACGCCACATTTGTTAAAAATTGCTATCAAATCATGAAAATTTGAGGAATTATTCACTTCTCTCGTGTAAGTGAAAGCAAATTGACCTATCAACTAAGGTTTGTTGATGTCTTACAAAGTATTGTCACCCATTGAAAATTGTAGCTAACCATGCCAGTAGACGGGCACATCAAAATTCTGCCTTGTGCTAAAAGCCAGTAGACCAGCTCATCGGGTATATATTACATGTATACATGCACTGGTATACCAGCTTGTCAGGTTCAAAGGGTTAATGTCTTTGTTATGGACACTACATACTTGCCAACTGTTCCTATTTAAGAGGAACGGTTCTGTTTTTTGGCAAAAGAAAAGGTAATTTTTACCAATCCGTTCCTCTTTTTGTAAAACTCACCCTATAGTAAAGTATAGGAAAATTGGAAATGTTCCTCTTTTTGGACAAAAATGTGCCCATTTGTCCCTCTTTCCAGTTTTCAAATGTTGGCAAGTATGACACTACACATGCGACTCAACTGATTCATACTGCAACTCAACACTAACTCTAAACCTTACCCATAAAACTTTATGCTTGCCAGCTGTCCCGATTTTCTCAGAATTGTCTCATTTTCTTTGTGTAAAAAGGTAAAAATCATTTTTTATTAAGATTTTGATTTTGTCTTTGCTGTTTTTTATATATTTGTTTTACTATTTCTTAAAAATTGTCTTGATAAAATTTGCCCCCCCCC
>JXSR01S005904.1:67006-92909 GCA_000969725.1 Ophiothrix spiculata
AAAAAATCTTCAATGACACCTTATAATCAAAAACGGGTCAGGTGACAGGTTCCCTATTAATTTAGGTGCACCAACTGGCGACTGTAATGCCACTGTAAAGGGATGAAGTCAATATGCTTGCACCAAGAGAAATAATGGTGTGACTTGGATAATATAGGTATGAGAAGGGGGTGGGTGATACCCCCTAAAAAAAATTAGTAAGAATGCTAAAATTGATTAAATTATTATAATTTCACAACCCATAATATATAATGAAATCGGCCAACTGTGACCTACCATAGGGTCAGTAGGTCAATTTTAAAATGTACATTCCAATACAAATGTATAGTAAGATTGGATACAAAAAGCCAATTATCTCATAAACGGAGCGAGTTTTTCATTTTAATCAAAAATTTAAGTTATTGTGTTTTTGCTCCTTTACAACCACATCAACTTTTAAAAAGGGACCCCCAGGAGTAGAGTGCACCCCAACTGGTCCCCATGAGCAAGACTTGGGCCCTTACAGGGGGTCATAATGTCAAACACTTTGTTTATTTTTGGACACACGTATACCCCTGAGTACAACATTTTGCTGTTAGTTTACCTATTGAAATGGTCTGTCCTGTGGTGTTGGATGTGCAGAAGTCCTCTTACTAGTGGGTGGGCCTTTACCTCAACCCCACCAGGGTCCCATCAGTGCCCTTAAGGGGCCCTTGAACCAGGCTGCCATGCCCCTCATCTACTTGAGTTGCAATAATAAATTACCAACTCCAGGAAGTATGCACATGCTCACTTTCATTACAATACATGGCTATGGGTTTTTTCAACCTTTAATACATCAATTGAAAGTATGAAAATAATGTTTCCTTGGCTTTTAATTTGTTGAAATCTCTACAGCTTCAAAGCGCCCCATTGTACCCCAGCTAGGGCCCCCGCCCCCTGGACCTCCGACGAACGCCTCGCACGTCTTTTTGTCCTGATTTTAGGTTTCACAATGTTGGCAGGTATGTGTATCAGGTGACAGGGTATCAAAAACAGCAATTTTGGGGCAATTTTCAAGAAATATGGTACTTTTTTAAACCCTAGTGTGAAAACAGTATCGATAAAATCCCGATTAAGGGTGTGATTAGGGGGAAAAGGGTATATTTTGGCTTCAGAACCCTCCACCCTTAAGGGGTGTTTTAAAAACTGTGGTCACGCTATGCCTGCAACATTATACTTGAGTGCCCCCCCCCCGGGTATTTTTATCATGCGATAAAAATGCAAGGATGTATCGTTATTGCTTTGTGATGAACAACTCTGTAGCATCATTGAATACCTAATTGATGTTTGGATTCCCAGGTTTTCAGCATGTTCATCTAGATTAATATAATAAATTCTTTTTTTCTTTAACTTTGTCCAAAATATGAAAAAAAAAACATTTATCTTTTATTATTAAATCCCAAAAATAGGAAGAAATCCCATATTATGTTGAGCTTGAAGTAGTGAATGGTGCCAAGGCTACAATTACAACCAAGTCGGCACCAGTTTTGTTAGACGTATCTGAGCCATCAGCAGGATTTGTCGTAGATGGACTGGATTATAAGATGGATGCAGTGTACCATGGGAAATCAAATCAAATTTCAGGTATGTGAGTGGGCTATTCCGTTAAAATGTAACCATCAGTGGGGTTTGCCGATGTTTTGAATTGCAAGATATTATTAGTTACCCCCTGCTTGTTCACAAAATACGTGCAAATATCTAGGGTCTGGTGCCATATTCCATGAGGCCGACAGGCGGAATGGAATATGGCACCAGACCCTAGATATTTCCTGTATTTCGTGAGAAAAAGCAGAGGGCAACGATTTTATCCTTTTAAGTGTACATGAATTCTGTAATCTCGTTGGTAAACTTACCATCAAAAACAAAATTTTTATCGTAAAAGCTTTATAAACAAAGCATGGAAAGCCCAAGCAAGTCACAGGCATGCCGTGCGCTCTGTTGGGTGTGCATGTATTGATCTAGGCGTGTACGCTTGCATCACGACCAATGCGTAAACTTTGTATTCCATATATGCGATACACTCTTACGCAGCTTTACTTAAACGACGCACAAACACATTTTTAGTTCAGTTGATAACGAGCAATATAGTGTTTGTGTATGAGTCACGGAATACAGGATATATTCAGGGTTTGGCTTATTTTTATTTCTGAAAATCATGAATACGGGTTTTGTCTAAAATATAATGTTTAACCAATGAGATTACATAATTCGTGTACGGTAAATCATAGTGTTTTGTTAAATTACCGTCCTCCACCTGAAGAAATCTGCACTATTTCAAGATGGATGCTTTGTTTCTCTAGGAATCCAAAATTTCAGGTACATTAGAGTGGGCTATTCCTCCATCCCACCAGAATAAGCTGCTGGTGTTTATGTTGAAAAGGGGGAGTTGATGCTACCAGTCCATTTCAAACAAGACTTGGAAAATCTCAGAAAGCTGTGCTGTAATGAAATGATATCACTTTTACACTCTTACATAATATATGTAATAATCTGAGTTTTGTCATATTTGTTGAAATTCTTGCTCTTTTTTGCTCTAACAGGGAGCTTTTTGCATTATGCAAACCCATCTGGTGATTCCTGTTATCAGAGATCACTGTCATTTAGTGATACGAATCAGTGG
The DNA here is from genome assembly GCA_000969725.1 of Ophiothrix spiculata. Taxonomy (NCBI): domain Eukaryota; kingdom Metazoa; phylum Echinodermata; class Ophiuroidea; order Amphilepidida; family Ophiotrichidae; genus Ophiothrix; species Ophiothrix spiculata. Next base: position 69,648 of record JXSR01S005904.1, read on the forward strand.
AGTTCCTTACAAAGCCATGGACTTTGGAATATGGACGGCGTCAAATGGGACCTGCAGTATCATGAAGAACAGGTCAGTATTCATACTAAATTATTGGCAATATTTCAAATAAAAGAACAATCCCGCACAAGCCATGCAACCTTGGGGAAGCCATGGGGGTCACATTACTACTTTTGCAATTCAATCTGTATTTCCCCATAAAAATGTTATGGATGCAAGATGAGATATAAAGTATTCACAAATGTGACAGACTTGTTTTAAACTTCATTTCATTATTTATTCCAAGATAAAATTTTAACCGAAGGCAATTGCTGTGGGTGCCCCACATTGTTGCTGCAATGCCACCAAAATACTAGAAAACCAAAGGCAGTTACTGCTGTTCCCTTTTGGTTTACTGCCACAAGTGCCCTTACCCCTCCAATCACATACCATATATATCGGAATGCAAGAGTGACCCAAGTCCACTGGAGTAGTTTTTAAGGGAAAACAATTCACAGTATGTCTGATGGTTACGTTCTGCCAATTTGGCTCGCAGGTTAGGTTAATGAATCAAATTGCCATATGAAACATGATTTTTCAATAGTATTTGTGCTTGCAATGCTTTGCAGGGGGTCATTTTAGACAGTGGACTTGGGTCAGTCTTGCATTCATATGTGCTTCATGTATTCAATTTTATGTAAAAGGGGGATGAGATCCATCTGGATCTAATATTTTAAGCAGTAATGCATCTGTGCTTATGCTCTGCTTGTCTGAGCCAAATTTCATTGAAAAATCGTCAGAAAAACAGTATTTTCACATATTTGCTGCAGGACTTTTGCTTAAATAGGCTTTTCAGCCGCCATTTTGAAATTAAACTATCAAGTTTAAATTTTAGTATGTTTTCTAAGCAACATAGATAGGACCTACACTTATAACACCAATTATCTTCCAATTTCAAAAGAAATATTGGCCAAGAACATGGTTTTGACTACTTATGGTACATTCAATAAAACATCATATGTATTCAAAACTGACCCAAGCCCATGGATTTTGACAACTTTTGAATACATGAAGGACTTTTGTGGGCACTTGCGGTGCGGATTCATTTTAGTCCTTCATGCACAAGGTAGCCGTAGTTATAAGAATGCCTCTCCCTGTGTATTACTCATTTTTGAAAACAAGTGGACTTGGGTCAGTCTTACCTTCTGGTATTCATATAGATATTGCATGATATTTTATATTAAATAGTTGGTGCTTTGGCATCAATAACAACAACAACAACAACATTTTTTGTTTAAAATGATTTCTCCACTACATGTAAATCCATTTATGGAATATTAATACATTTATTAGCAGATACCGAGTTACAGATGTTTCCATAAGGGATATCATCATTTGGGGTACAAAAAATTGGCAATGCATTTTATGCCACCCAGTTTAAAGGTACAAGAATGAAAATTGGTAGCAGTTTTGGATGAGATTAACCATCGTTACCATTTTACACCAATTTCAGGTTGCTATAGATGATGGGATGTTGAGTATCAAGTTGGAGAGAGATATCCAGACAGCACAGATGCTGACTGGGGGTTATGTTACAGATGCTGCTGTTAGCCAAGGAGGAAGTTTTATGGTGGGTATCCTTTGAAATTTCTTCACACCCCCAAATTTGACAATGTACAAAAAAGGTCCACAAAAATTCCCTAAATGCCCACCAAAAGAACACCCAAAGCACCAAAACACGTAAATGTAGGTCGTTTTCTAATAAAATACTACACAAAATGCTTGGAAAACTGCTAAAAACCTTTCTTCTTTTTTTTTTGCTTGTCACTTTGTCAAAATCACTAAAATTAGTTTAGGGCCGACCAAAATGAAAATTTTTCCTCCAAAAGGTCCACTTTTTGAATATATGCACCACCCTTGAAAAAATCCTGGCTACAGGCCTGAGGGCATGTATGGCCAAACAAACATATGTGACCCGTCAAATCGAAAGGTACCTTAAGGGTCTTAAAATGAAAATTGATTTTTTTGGTCTCATCTGAAAGATTATATTTTAAGCTTTAAAATGACACCTTGCTTTTGGTTATTGGATGTTTGGTTGCAAAGTTGCATCCAAATTGGTAAAAGGCATCGGGCTGATGCAGAAAACTATAGTTCTGAGAAAATCAACTTTCTGAACTGGTAAAACTTGAATGGAGAAAGGATTTTTATCTTGTTTTTCAAAACATTTGTCCTATGTTTTGGATGTTGGAGCCTGACTAATATGAAATAATACACTTCAAAGGTAACGTTTCTGATGAAATTAGAAATTCGACCTTGGACATGATTTTTGACTATGCTTAGCTTCAATGGCCCGTATCTCGTAATATCTCGTGATGGGTCACATATTTAATTTTGTGGCCAAAGAGATTGCCTTGCATAAAAATAATTACCATACAAAGCAGTGAATTAAGAAATAATTGATAACCTAAAAATGCATTTTGAGCAATAATTTGAATGCTTGAATATTCCCTTAAGGGAGGGAAGTTTGTTCCAGAGTATTGTACCAGCTCCATGCAACAGCTCTGTAACTTAATATACGTAGTGACTTATTTGTGTACATCAAAATACAAATTAATTTCAGTTGGATATAAAGGCTGCACCAAGCGTTTCAAATGCCGTGACTAGTGTCGTATTCTGGGACGGACCCCCTGGTGTGATTGGAGAATATAACAGGGAAGAACCTGATAACTGGTTGGATGGTATCTGCTCTTGTTGCTATGCAACACCCATAGATGAGGTATGTGCCAGGAATAAAGAGAATGGGAATTGAAACTCCCCCTCGAAAAGTGGGCCTTCCCCAGTGGGTTGATTTGTTACAATAATCAGCTGATTATTGTAGCAAATCCACTCTAAATGTAAATGATGTACCATACTACGTCACATTATAACCCTCATTATGCACACACTAGTGTTATCCCTATTGTTATCTGCGTGTTAATCTAAAGTTGTTTATGACATTCCGCTAAGTGATGTATAATTCTTTTACAGTCATTGCATTGTCATTAACAGTAGTGAAGCATGCAACACCCATAGATGAGGTATGTGCCGGGAATAAAGAGAATGGGAAGCATGTGATTTGTGCGGGCTGAATGGCGAGTATACAAATTTAAGTAATAGATCAGTTTCTGTATGTGACTTCTGCCTGACCTATTCGTGGTGGGTACACATTTTGTCCATTGGCTCGGAATAGGGGTTTTACGGCCCTGGTATGTGGGATTTCTATTCACAAAGAAGTTGGTAGTTGATGAGAGGATGTTGTCAGTGCCAATGCCTTGATCTTGTTGTTACACATAGACGAGTTATGTTGTATTTTTTTATTCACAATGCAGTTGATGAGGTAGCTGTAGGTTTCCCAGAGTCAACTATAAATGTCATAATTGCGAGGTCATGCCTCGCAATTCCTAAAGAATTGTCTTTGTTATAACATGAAAACTAATAAAGGAAACGTGTATAAAAATGAAATGAGATACCAGATTTTCAAGATATTTTGATTTTCTTAAATGTTGATATTGCCCATCTCTGACTCTGGCCCAAGCAAAATTTCAAGGAATAATTTTGCTGTGATTTTAACACCCATGAAAATTGTTCAATGTTGACAGGGGAAATGGTGGAACGGGAGGGGGAAAATTAATGCATAAACTGGAGTGAAAAGTAGCATATGTATGTTTAACCAGGTGCCAGTTTAATCAAATTTGTCCTCCAAAAGAGGAGAAAAATTGCATATTCACTCATATCTTGTAATTTCAGGCTACTTGCTGGTGTGACTGTGCACAATATTTCTTAGAAAATGAAGATAAAGCGGGTGCAGATCCTCCAGATGTAGACAATACTGGAGATACGGAGCCAGCCAGGCGGATTGTCGATGAGAACATTGATGCTGCTTTGATTCCAAGAACTGCTTGTGGATTTCAACTACATCCAGGTAAGGATTGACTTTACACAAATCTTTTGGCTGTGTGGGAATCCCGGTACTTAGTACAAAAGTTCTGGGGATGTGCTGCAAATTCAGGTAGCAAAATCAGGCTCTTTGGTATTTCAATTGGTCCTTTTTCTTTGCAAAATTTGGCATTTCAAATGTTCAGAAAATTTGTGTCAAAAGAGTGCAAATTTGGGCAAAAATTTGTGAGTTTTGAATAAATCTGACTCAAATTTGAAAGATTTGTTTATGGATGGGTCCCTTTTTTTGGAAAATTGGTATTTGCATGGGTGGCTTTTCCAATTTTGTAGAGGCACTTCCCCACCCAAATCAAATTTGAGTACCCCCGCCAGAGTCCTCCTGCTGATAATCAAGATACAGAGCTACTATGAAGATGTTTGCATTTAACTTTTCTTGTTATGATCAATCTTGTCTATGTTCATGAGCAAAAATTTTGTCTTTGTGTACATTTACCATCTATAAAAATATGAAACATGTTCACAGGTGGAGATAATTCTGAGGCTACCCTATGGTGTCGGTATTATCGGGATGAATATGTGAAGATCAAGCAGACATACTTGTTGGATTTTGACCCGTCTTTACAGTGGCATTCCTATACTGTGGACATGAAAATTTACCCGACCGAGGCTGAACAGGTGGGATTTGAGTTCAACAAATAGAAAAACTATAGAGAGTAGTGGGTTGCCACTATATGATGGTGTACTGTAAATCATTTTAATTTCACATCATTATAATATAGTGAATTTTTAGAATCTCTCTTGTTGCAACTAATTAGAATCAGTTTGCTGTTCGAAGCTATGTTAACCCTTTGCATGCTGCCGACACGTTGTCGTTAAAGTCTGTACAAGTTGGTGGTTTTGTTTACCAATTGCAAACTATCTTGAGACAGATAATTAATTCAGATTAATTCAGATCAAGAGATTGTAAACATATTGTGTTGAATCTGTCCCAAGACAATTAGACTAACCATAACAAAGGGTAATTATTGATTGAAACAATTGACCAAATAGAGCCCCCGCTGGACGTGTTGAAAAAGGTCTATCGTCATGGCTGATCGGAAGCTCCCCAAGGTGGGCTTAATTTTATGTTGTGAGAAAGAAATAACTACTATATCATATAGAGCTCATGTATCGAAATTTCTTTGAATTTGAATTTGGTTTAACACATTTAAGGTATACAGGGATGTATCAAATGGTTACGCTCTTCACAAAAAACTCACTTTCTACTTTTGACCCAAAAATCTGTAAGCATTAGGTCTCAGGTCAAAAAATCATACACAATCAAGGTAGAAAGAACTAAAAATCAATGTTAATTGTTTGCATTGTAGTAAAAAATGGTCTATATTTTGAAGAAATTCCCATGGCATAGTAACATTTATAAAGAAAAAGCTGATCCTATATATTTCAGCTGTACACCTGATCCAAAAAAGGTAGCACCCAACAGTTTACAATCTGTTTAAATTACAAGACAAAATAAGACGGCAAAATCAAGCAAAACCAATATTTATTGATGTAAAAATTGTGTTACTCTTATCAGGACCAATGGGAATTCAGCCTTCTTGTGGATGGCAAGTTGCTAACGAGTCTGGATGGCATTCCAGAATTATCCTCGTCAGCCAAGTTTGTTCTTCATGTATGGAACAGGAATAATCTAGTTCCTGATTTACCTAATCCACTGGATCCACCCTCTGCAACGGCATACTTCAGAAATCTAAGGTATGTTTTTATATGTTTTGAAACAATTGTTACTCAACATATTGATAGTATGTTTGTTTTGTACATTTGTAATTGTCATGGATACTCAAAATATCGTTGGTCACATTACATACTGTTCTATTTGATATCTTTAACATTTCTGAGAAAATGTGAATGTTAGCAATATTTTATTGAGTTCTTCAAATTTACCAAGTTACTGACAGCCTAGATTTTGGGTGAAAAAACATTGATTCAGGTCTATTTGTTGATTTTTCAAATTAAGTGTTTTACATAAAGATCTATAATAAGGTCAAAACTATATATTACAGCAGTATTTTATTTTAAATTAAACAAAATAAAAAGTCTTTTCTTTTAAGAGATATTAATTAGTATCGGAATGCAAAGGCTATTTTATGACACAGAGTCTACGTAAGAATTTTCACATGCGATTTTCTCAAAATCCGTCTTTCTTCAAAATAGAACAGTATGTATGGGACCGATGATAATTTAATTGTTCTTCCTTCTTATTATCTTTACCAGAATACCACCTGCAAGTGATCAGGCATGTCGACAGGGAACACCATTTAGGCCAGGCAGTAGTCCAATTATTGCATATGAGGCTGGAGTTGGTACACAGCCTGGTCAGCCTGATGTTGTACCATTTATAGAGGTAGGGCTATTTCAAGTGACCAATCTTGTTGGGTGTATCTTGTAGGCCAACAGATAGTTGTCCAATTTGTGCCTATGAGCCAGAAGTTGTACCATTTAGAGAGGTAAAGACAATTTCAAGGGAACAGTCTTGATGGGAGAGGGCCATTTCAGCCACAGTTAGTACAGGTCCTTGAAAGTCCTAGAATTTTATTTTGCAAAAACTGAATTTATCAAAAAAAGTCCTAGAATTTATGAATGTCAGAAATATTAAAATTAATACGTCAAAAGAATTTACCATGCAATTATTTTTTATCAAAAATGGGTGAAAACAAGTTCATTTTATTTGTTGACAAATATTCCACCGGCGGCCGCCAATAGGGGGAAGTCCTTGGGAGTACTTGAATTCTTCTTTGGAAAAGTCCTTGAATTTTGTAAGTGAAAAAGTGTACTTACCCTGTCAGCCATTCAGTAGTTCATTTGTTGCCCATGAGCCAGGAGTTGGCACAAACTTGGTCTAATAGATGTTATACCATTTAAAGAGGTAAGGGCTATTTCAGTAGTCCAATTGTCATGTATGAAGCTGGTGTTGATACACAACCTGGTCAGACGGATGTTGTACCATTTAAAGAGGTAAGGCTATTGTCAGGACAGGCACCATGTAAACCAGACAGCAGTCCAGTTGTTTACTAGGAGTTGGCATGAGACCATTTAAGACTTGGCGTCCCAAGTCATTTGCTCACCAGAGTGACATTCGCTCACCCTACCGAGGAAACTTCAGTCCAACTGGAAGCAACATTCTCTTAATAAATATCACACATTCGCTACACTTCAGGTTGAGTGGAAGCAAAGATCGCTCTGCGTATTCTTTTGTTTGTTTGTTTATTTAATTATCACAACACTGCAACATGCACGAGTGACATTCCTTTTCATTGATTTAAACAATGTTTGCGCAATGAGAGTGACATTTGCTTTTCGTTTTAGTGAATAACTTGGATCAAATATCAAGAGTGAATGTCTCTCGGGCAAGCAAATGTCTTTGGATGCAAAGGGTAAAGAGGTAGGGGCTATTTCAAGGGAATGATCTTGTTGGAGAAAGGGCACCATTTAGGCCAGGCAGTATTCCGATTTGTTGCCTATGAGACAGGGTTGGCACAAGCCCAGTCAGATTTTGTACCATTTAAAGAGGGAGGGGATAACTTAAAGGATGCATTTCATGCAACCTTGTTTCATTGATCATGATAATAATAATAATTGATATCAGTTTATCAAAAAAGTTGTAATTAGAAAATAAGTGTTGATCTTGATTTGCACATGCACTTACTGAATCATGGAAATGAAAATGACTCAAATTGCTGCAAATTTTACACCCTTTTCATATAAACGATGCATCATATTTGCATGGAGTCATAAATTATTTTTTAAACATTTGAAATTTATCCATCTTTTAGTTTCTTCGGCCATGTATACCATGCCTTCCCAACCAATCCATATGCCAGCGATACCAATGTTCTGATGAGTGCCAAGTTACAGACGTTACACCATATTCATTTACTCTGCAAGATATCTCACTACCAGAGGGCAAAGTTGATGAGACAACAGGAATGAGAGATACAGTTGTGTACTATGTAACTGGTATGTGGCTAAAGACATTGAGAATATAAACATGTGTGTGTGGCTAGGCATATATTACTGCCGCTAAGTGTTCACAAAAATTGCAGAAACAACCTAAAATGCTAAAATAATTTAATAGAAGTAATGTTTCCTAAAATTAATCTCCTTCTGGATGACTTTAACTTTATTTCTTGAAGAATTTTAGCAACAATATTTTCAGGTTTGTTCAAACTATTTGGGCCATTATTCACATTGGTGGTTGTAAAAAAATGTAATTGGTGATTTATCTTAAAAGTGAAGCTTTTAGTCATAAATATAATATATTCATGTTCATGTGTGGCAAATCTCGCAACATCAAACAGTTCTCCAGAGAGCTAAGCAAAATTGCCATCATTTGCAGTTATTCTTTATATTCGTATCAAACCTAAGTGGGATTCTGCACCATGTATGAAGATTTAACATGCCAAAATGTCGGTCGTTGCCACTCCTGCTTCCTGCATACTGGCTTTTTTATAATTTTTTGCTTTCTTTGTTATTCTCATGTTTTTAGATAATAACGAATGATTGATATATCCCTTGCGATATATCTGTTTTGTAATTGTGCAATATCAATAAATCAATAAGTAACCAGTCATAGGTCACGACATGTTAGGGACTTTTGAAACCTTCTTACAATTTTGTATATCTACAATATATATGACCATCCATCACAAATCCCCAGTAAAGTCAGCATTTTCCATTTTGAGCTACAGTACAAAATACAAACATAAGGCAAAAAACATGCCTGTTTCCGTGTGACCCACATGCATTCCCTTTTAATGGTCTTAAATCCCGCATAGCTTTTCTCTTTTATATTTGTATAAAGAAATAGAAATATTGTCCCCTTTGACTTTTAAATTTTGCTAATATTCAACGTACAAATTGGGAAAGAGTGTAGCATTGAGCAATTACCTGGCAAAAACACAGTGCGCATAGCTTTTTCAAGATTGTAAAAACAAAAATAAAAAACGCATTCCGCACTGCAATTTTCAGACCTGCTACAGGAAACAGACTTGTTTCTTTTTTTGGCCTTAGTCGCATTTTGACAAAGTTTTGATTTTTGCAGATTTGAAAATGTTCATGCCTTTCTTAAGCTCCAGTAGAATATCAGCTTTCTTTTAAACTCAAAAATATTTGAAAATAAAGATTGCTAAATGTAGTCACATTGAAAATATGCTTAATATGAAAACTTTTCTCAGTGCTTTAGGTATTCTGATATATGCTTTTGAGAATCATTATATATGAAGTGTTATTTTAAAACTGAAGTTGTTGTTTTTTAATCTGCAATAAAATAAATTTTATCATGGGCTCTTCTTTATTAGATGTTTGTGGTAGATGTGACATATTCTTATAGCAGTCCAGTTAGCTCAATCGGTAAGGCGCTCGTTTGCGGTGCGGAAGGTCCCGAGTTCGAACCCCGCTGGTGCAAAAAAAGTTGAGTGTGCTTGAAATTCCCTTGGACAAAGAACTAACTGCTAATTGTCTCGTGGAAACCCGTACGAAACTCGGGGAGCTGATCCGGGCAGCGATTGTACGTATGTGGGCTGATCAAGGTTCAGCGCCCCTAGAGGTTGTAGCAGAACCTGACATGATGCTTGGTGTGGAATGGAGCTTACTTGGGCCACAGTGGTCAGCGAACACCTGTAAAGTGTGCAGAGACCGAGTGGAATTACAAATCTGGGAGGCATGGCGCACTATAAATCCCCAGTTTTTTTTTTTTTTAATGTATGTTTGGAATTACTGTCTCTGTTGTAGGGGTTTGTTGCAGTTCTAATACAACCTAAACTTTTACTGTAATATTGTAATTCACAGTGAAAGCCATTGCAGGAAATGGCCAAACATGCTTATCATCATCAAACGGAGTGAACATGGACCTCTCTCCGCCAGAGCTGGATTTCTACTTCTACTTGGATGTGACACAAGCCGGCCTAGAATCACAAGCACCGGTGATATACCAAGCCTCCGATACTACCATCCAAATATTTTGGGGCTTTCTGGATCCAGAAAGTGAAATAAAGGTTGGTTTGTATCATTTACCTTTCACCTCCTGAACTCAGTACATTATATTTCAAGTTCAATTTTTTGATTTTATTGTAATCTTTTAAAGTTATGACCTTCCAAAGCTAGAGTTAATTCTTTCTGGGACACCCTGTATCGCATGCTTGCGTTTCCATTTAATATGGTACTGCACTCTTAATTTGTGCTTATAATTTCATAGGAATCGTGGTTCCGGTCATAGGCTATTTTATGTATAAAAATCAAACAACAAATCACAGGTTTGCAAAATGTCTAACTGTATAAACAAACTTTCATTCTCTCCATTGTTTAAACATACAGTTATCAATGTTATTGATTACAGATAGGCTATTTAGGCCTTAAAGGTTATGCGTTGAAGAGTGTTCAAATATGTAGACCTATTTAAAAAAAGACGTAGCATTTAGCACCATCATATCATATGTGTCAGATTGTAAGCCATACAGTATACATACAACACACAAAAAGTATATAGCACCTAAAGGTCAATATTTTTATCAAATTTACTTGGCATCTAGTCTTGCTAGTGGTAGTTTTAAGTGACTATGGTCGGCCTAATACACAACCCATTTTTTGTTTGGCAAAATGTCTAACTGTATTTTTTATACATACAGTATCAACAATATTGAATACAGATAGCCATGGGCCAATTAGATTTTTGTAATGATATAAAATAACATTTATTGACTAAAGCTGTGTTCACACATACTGGTCATGACTAGTCGTGAGTGATTCTACAGCAAGACAGCATAGCAGTTGCATGCATTCACACTAGCCTGGGTCACAACTTGTTCGTTAAAATTAGTGGCACATCACTTGTGGTCATGAGTGAGACACTTTCTATAATTGCATTCACACTGGGAATTCACAAGCTAGAATATAATCATGACCAATTTCTTCTATGTGAACACGTCCTAAGACACAGTGATTTATTTTTTTTTAACTTTATATTTAGGAGCACTATTGGGCTATTGGATCATCAAAGGGTGGCACAGATCTTCAGGATTTTGAATACATTGGGTTGAACCAAACTAACACCAATAGCAGATTGCAAGGGCTATTGAAAGACGGGCAGACTTATTATGTGACTGTCAAAGTACGGAATGGAGCTGGACTGGAGCGCAGGTTTGAATTAAATGGTAAGGGCAAAGCAGTGTTTGTAATAAATTGAATTTCAAGTAGTAATAGGCAACTTCCCCTACCCTAATTATACATATTCGCAGACCAATTCACCCACAAAGTAAAATATTTCATGTTCCTTTGAAGGGATTGTTCATGATTTTCCACAGTTTGGAAAAACCTACAGAATCATTATTGTGTACCTTCTTAACAGTGCAAACACATTTAAAAGTCAGAAATCAACATTATTTTTCAAAAATACCCTATTCACTCGTCCAATTCAACTATGTTTTTTCTGAATGTATGTCACTGTAGCACTGGGTTATTTCATATCAGTGTACCAAAAATGATGTCAAAATACTTTTATAATGCTTCGTCATAGAGTAGAGTGATTTTTCAAACTATTGAAAGTTGGAATATTTAAAAAAATTAAAGGTTTGTCAGTCGGAAAATAGTTGAATTGAACGAGTGGATAGGGTATGTGTTTATCAACCCCGTTTTACTAATAGTATTGCATTAGTGTCCCTTCCCAACTTTTATACCAGTTTCTGTTAAAATATCACTCTTTAACAATTATAAGACATGTTTCTCTTTTAGTTTGAGTTTGTCACCTCAAAATAAAGCTCATTGAATTTGACCCAGTATAAAGCTGAATCAGAGCAACAGTGTCATTTAGCTGCCCACTGGAATTTTGAGTTACCGGTAACCCTAAATTCAGAGATGGACAATTTTGTCTCTAATTTCAACATTTCTTTGTTTTTGATAACATTGGCAAGTTTGTATGAAAAAGCTGTTCCTGTAACCAAAAAAATTGTCATGTGTGGGAAAAAGTGAAATTTCAGAATCGGGATATGATTGGCAAACCCTTTAATTACCTATAATCATACAAGATTAGATGTTTTAGGATTAGCCATACTATATCATGTGTAGCTTTATATATATGTGTATCATTTTAATGGTCACCCTTCTGCATAAACGAGTCCAATTTACCTTATGGATTTTTTTACATACCCATTGGTGAGTAATATATAAGGCTTCAAAACTCTGGGCGGTTGGCTATTGTTTATTCCAGTTGAACCGGCCAGAACCTGCAGGCAACTGCCGGCTGAGATTTGAAGCAACCCCTAACAATATTTGAGCAATGATCTTGCTCATAAACCCAACACAGTAGTGGCTGTTTGTGGGTTTTTTTTCCCCAAATTATTTATTTATTTCAGTTTTCTTTTATGAAGGGTATGCTACATTGGCCCTGAATATGATACAGCCTTTGAGAGAAAGAGTTCAGATATGCAAAATATAATGCAACAATAACTATGTACAAAAATTCCAATGTGAATGGTAAAAGGTAGTGGGGCTTTGACCAGCATTACATGCACCGGCAACACAATTACACGCATGATGTATTATAAAATCCATAAAAAAGCCAAACATAAAGGTTATCCCAATGTTTTTCTGTTTTTACATCTAGGTGTCACAGTCTTGTTGACTCCACCTCCTCCTGTGGGAGTAGATACTACCGTGATGTTTAGCGAAGCAGTCGGAGAAAATGTTTTCCCATCAAATGCCATGAAGACAAGTAATCCCCAATCAACTGGTGCTTGCTGGACAAAAGCTGAAGATCCTACTGTCACAAGATATGGTAAATATTATAATAGAAATAATGATTGCCTAGGAGCGCATGGTGAAAATCTACAAGGAAGTACAGATTGTTATGCTCTTTGAGGTGGGGCCCATTTGCGTTACATCTCACTCTGTTCATCAATACCTAACTCCTCCCTGGTAATACTAATAGTGGATTAGAGTTGATAAATACCTTTATTTGGCTATTATTTTTAATTGATTTTATAGACTAATACATTATCTTCAAAATCATACCAAAATTATGACATTTCATACGATTATTGAAAAGGTGTGACAAAATTTGATGCACAATGTACATATCTTATCCACACCAACCGCATTTGTGACCTGCTCCCACGAAAACTCATTTTTCTGGTTTGTCAATATTGAAAATGCTGATATTACAAGCTTTAAAATCAGTGGCGTAGCTAGAGGGGGGGCCGGGGGGCCGTGGCCCCCCCCATTACTGACCGTCGTCGGTTAAAAAAGCACCCGTCGGTAAAATTGTGCCTGCGGCGATACCGCATCGGTCCAAGGCGCCTACCAATGTCGGTTCCTGCAAAAATTACCTCATATTGATGATATTCACAGCATTTTGGTACCATGATAACTACAAAAATCAAAAAAATATTTCAATTAGCCTTCCTGCAGGGTGTCAAATAGCTAAAAACCCTGACCTTCCGGGGGCTTCGCCCCCTGGGACCCCATCAGGGGCCCTAAGGCGGGCCCCTGGACCCCACCCGTTATTCGCTCGGCTCCATTCGCATGGTCAATCCAATTCTGTCGGTTCGTCTTCATATTGTGGCCCCTCCACTTTTGAAAACCTGGCTACACCACTGTTTAAAATGATATATCACTTGTTGACATTGCTCAATTTTTGTCCATAAAAATCAATATTTCATAAGAAAATTCCTTTGTTTTCTATTGATTTTGGGCAAGTGTATTGGGCTGTAACTCCATAAGTGTTCTGGCGACTTTGTCAGGGTTTCATTGGAGCAGGTCACATTTATTACCGTTTTCATCTCTGGTTAAATTAGCTTATTGACTTTAACTTTATTCGGGTTATAATTCCAACTTGTTTTTGTTAAACAATAACTTGCCTTTAAAATCATATCAGATTAATGACATTTCAATGGATTTTTAAGAAGATATCATAGAAAAATTGATCACAATTTTCATGATGCCTCAACCGCACCCGCCTCAACCACACACGCCTCCACCCCCGGCTAATTAGCTTTAACAGGTTATTAAGCTTAATTAATCACATCATTTGGGTTCTATTCTTAATTTCTTGAAAGTCAAATAAACTGCCTTTAAAATCATACCAAAATTATGACATTTCATGGGATTGTTGAAAAGATATGACAAAATATGATGCATAAATCATTCTCAATGTAACAAATCCACCTTTAATGGGTGCCCACATTAAAAAGTATGACCAGATCCACTTATTTGAGATCCAGATTTCTATAGAGTTTGAGCATATGTGGAGTTTGAGAGTGTTACATATCAAAGAGTGTGTATGTTATGCCTTACAATGTTTGTTTGAATTGTATCTAACTTTGTAACACAATAATGCATGGTTAAAACTCAGTAATCCTATCCCTCAATGCAGACCCAAAATAGTTTATGGAGATGCTGATTGATCTGGATCTCTACTCCTGTGTAGATTGCCCAGTTGGATATTATACAAATACAACATGGTATAGAGGGAAGTAGTGAATATTACTGATCCCGAGGTGTTCGATGTGTGCGACTCCTTCCCAACACAAAGCAGGGGGAAGTAGTCACACATATCGTAATGTTTACCACTGTTTTTTGCATTAAATCAATTTCCACATGCCCATGCAGTCCTGTGTTTACAATGGTCCGGTTCACTGCACACACAATTTTCTATAGCTTCCTATCAATGATGTATCATGAGTGTACCATAACATTTTCCATCTGTCCGCAAAACTATATGGCCAATCAGGGAGATGCTTATATCTCTGGAAAGCTTAGGATCCAAGGATGAATAATATCCGATGGACAGCTTCTGCATAGTAGATATTGAACGCCTGAGGGCTTCATCAATGTCTTCCAATGGACCAATTTTACCAGAATCTTGCTATTTCTGCATTGAAAGCTGGTAACTTTACGATATACCAGCAACCTGTCCTACAAAATCAAAACATATGTTTGGGTTTTCTGTTTATATTTTGACAAAAGAATATGTTTTGTACGGAAATATGAAATGACCAGCAAGTAGAATTCATTATTTTTTGTTTTATGGCCTAATATTCACAAAAAATGTACTATTTGGTCCTATGTTGAAGGATACACACAGTGGCAAATTGAGAAAATTCGACAACCTTACCATATGGTATCCAACAACAGGGGATCAGGAATTTTCAATACCAGTACTTCTCGAAATAAACCATGTTGTATATGTTTTATAATACCTCATAAATACTTCACATATATGAATTTCCAACTGATGAGTGGATATGATTACGGGGATGCGGTAGTTTTTCATTTTTTCCCTGCGTGGCGTTTGCACGCACTTGGGGGAAGTAGACAAAATATTGTTTACTGACCAATTGTATTTTGCGGTGTCCTAATAAATATTTATGATGTATAGCAAAACTTAAAATCATTCAACAAATGAAATGTTTGTACCATTGCACAAATAAGAGAATAATAATTCTTTGTTCTTATCGTAACATAAAGTAAGCTATATACCATAAATTAATATATTTTTAACCCATGCACCTTACTAATATATTTGCACACATACAGTACAGCAAAATATGTATAACTGATTGGCTTATAAAATTAGAATTGATATCACTGATTTCAAACACCCCAGCATGTTCATTCCTGTCCTATCAGTGACCTCTATAGAAATGCATACTGACTTAGTGGAAAAATTGAAAGAACAAGTGTCGTATGTCACATAATGTGAAAAATCTGATTGTTTAACGGGTGGTTAGAATTAATTATGACTGACCAGGTTTTATAGTTTTGAATATCACCTGAAATTTATTTACCCCTTGCCAAAGTTACAAGTTACCCTAAGGAAGGTAAATTGTCATTTTTTCATGAAATTCTAAAAATTGTCCCTTTAAATCTAGTCAGTTATCTAGGTGGATATTTACCAATTATTTTGATATATCAATTATTTTTAGAAGTGAATTAGTACATGCACAATTGACTCAGGACATGATTCAACACATGTATAGACCAAATATTGAAGTAAATATCCAATATCATTGTGTTGCAAAACTATTAAAACTAACTGATTGTCATCCTTTAAAGGTTTAAACTATATTTGCTGCATTTTTGTCATATTTTGTACCAGTAATGAAAAATACAAATATATTTACAATTTTAACTTTTAAAAATCTGCAAAATAGCCTTACTGAAGACTTTCATAAAAAGCAAAGACACAATTAAGGTACCTGTTGTTTTCTCTGGGTCATCAAATCCATAAATACATAGATTGCATAACGCCAGTTGCCAGATGGGGGCTCCATAATTGCCATTTTGAGTTTGAAATATGCAAATATATTTTTATAATCTCAAAACCTTTTTTTTTCTATTGATACATTTAAAATGGTGTTCAGAAAAATGAGCATGGATTCCCCACTTATATGTGATAAACCTTTTTAAGTCTATATGATGGCCATTACCTGTTAGGCATAGGCATTACTTGTGTGAGTACTGGGACAGACTGGTATATGGGATATCAGATCAGATAAATCTGGATGCACCTTTAGCACCATTTTGTACTTTGAACATCAAATATTTAATCATATTTATTTATCAAAATGCACGAATGTTCTGTTGATAATGATAATACATTTGATAAAATAGATTATGAAGCATATCTTTGAGCATCAACTTAAGGTTGGTGTCAACTCGTCTTTTCTTTCACCACAGTACCTCAACAACCATACAAAAGTACACATTTCTAGTAGTGGATTTACATCCTAACATGATAGTGTTGTTGATTTTTGACCAAATTATGTGATTTTGGCCTCAGGACAAAAACCTGTATTTATCTTGGCCAATTTTTTTCTGTAAAGCCTAACAACAATTTGTTTTTAGCAATATTTTGAACTCTTTTGCTTTTTAGAATTTACAAATGTTTAAGATTGGTTTTCTCATTTCTTAGAAGATTATAAAAAAAACATGCCAAAAATAGGTCAAAATAAAGATATTTTGGTAAGATTTTTATGTTTAGCATATTTCTAAAAATCATGTCAAAATCAACAAATTGCAGAAAACCAATCTCAGATATTTGTTTAAGGTTCTATAAAGTATAATGAATTAAATGACTACCAAAAAACAGTTTATTTGACAAAGAATAGTCCAAAATACATAGCCCAGAGTCAAAAATCACTAACCACCAAATCACCTATTTTGATTAACAATCATTGTATTCAGCATGCTAATCTACTAATACTAGAAATGTATACTCCAACATTTAGGTAATTTCCAGCTTCTATATTATATAGAAATATTTTCAAAAAATATGGGTTAACTCCAGCCTAAGTAATGACTGTAAGGTATTATAAATCGTACAATCTTTGCTCTTTAATCAATGACTGTCAATATAATCACATGCAATTAGCTGTTTGACACACATTTACCAGATCTTGCCCCACCCAGAGAGCAAGAAAGGCAAGCAGAGAGAACACCAAAAACCATGACAGGCGTTTTTAACTTGAATGTTGGTGGACAGATGTACACAACGACTGAGGAAACATTATTTAAATACCCTGACTCCATATTTCACAAAATATTGAGAGGGGGAGTGCCTCATAAATCCGACACCAATGGGAACACCATGATAGACCGGAATGGTCCATTGTTTTGCCATGTTCTATATTTTCTGCAGACTGGCAATCTTGGTGTTCCTGCAGACATACTCAAGCTCAGGTGTCTCAGAATCGAGGCACAATATTACCAGATTGCTGCATTCACTCGTACTGTGGAAAAGGCATTAAATGCATGTCCTGTGCACTTGAATGTCGGTGGAAAGGTGTACACGACCACATATGCTACATTGACCAAATACAAAAACTCCAATCTCTGCAAGATGATTAAAGAATTTATTGGAGTATTAGAAGATAGAAACGGCGACATTGTGATAGACCGGGATGGTGATATGTTTCACTTTATTTTGAATTTTCTGAGGTATGGCAAGCTTGAAGGATATTCAGGAAACCAAGATCTAATGGCTCTTAAAAGAGAGGCACAATATTACCAGATTGCTGCATTTACTCGTGCTGTGGAAGATGCCATAAATGTATTCCCTGTGCACTTGAACATTGGCGGAAAGCTGTACACCACAACACGCAATATATTAACCAAATATAACTCGAAACTTAGCAGAATGGCCAAAGATGAAAAGTATTGCACATATGATGGCCGAGGCAACATCCTGATAGACCGGGATGGTAAATTGTTTCGCTTTGTTCTTAATTATCTGAGGTGCGACAAGCTTATCTTACCAAAAAACTTCACTGAACTTAAAATGCTGAAAAGAGAAGCAGAATTTTATGAGATCTACAGTCTTGTTGATGCTGTGAAAGCATACTAACCATGCCCTGAATGAATTCACTGGTAACTTACAAAGTGACTATAAACTAATCGGACCTTAGCTTGATTTCATAACAATAAGAAATGAAAAACATATACAACTTTACATTTCAAAATGAAAATCTTGTTAAAACAACCATTTGAGATTTCACTCATGAAAATTATCTTAATCTGATAGGGATTCTTAAATATTCTAATATGGTGACTACTATAGACATTCACAGCAGATTGTGTGGATTGAGAAGTCCTACATGACTGAAACATGGTTGGAAACTGTAATGGGTAGAACACCATACACCCTACTTTTTACGATACTGACTGCAATTACGTGTACATGCATGACTCTTCTGTACATAGGACAAATAGCTTAATATCTCTTTAAAGGATGACAATCAGTTACTAAACGTTTACCCTACTACTTTGTATGAGGAGTGGATGATCTAGAATTTCTGACCAAGTGCTTCCATCATGTCAGATAAAAGCAAACATTATAAGATTCCACTCTAGCAAGTGTTCCCACATGTGCAGGGAACAACTGAACCCGGACCCATTGCATATATGGCAAGATCATTAACCATATTACTATATGGTGCTCCTAAGACTTTAAATATTCTGGATAACCGAAAGCATAATTCATTTTATTATCTATGTCTGATTGGGATAACTGCATAAGAACATTCAAATGATTATCTTGCCTGATTGGAAAAACTGCATGATTGGATAACTGCACAAGAACATTCATTTTTATGTTAGGCCAAAGAAAAAAAGAACTCTGTCTCAGCTTCCCGCGCGCAATTGGTTAAGAATTTTACCGCATTTCTTCTTTTTTTTTTAGGTTTCCGGGAGATTGTTTGCTTTTTTATTTTTTCTTACATTGAGAGGGAAAAAAGTTAAATAAATGGCCACGAAGCAGCCACGAAATAAAAATAGTGGCCAAAAAATGCAATAAAAAAAATTATTGGGTATTTCCGCATCCGCATAGCCCTTTTTTACTAAAAGAAAAGAACAACCCACATGCATAGCGCTTGGGGTTTTGACCTTAAGTAAGAGACAGAGTTCTTTTTTTTTTTTTGGCCTTATCTTTGTCTGATTGGAAAAACTGATTGGATAAGAACATTCATATAATTATCTTGCCTGATTAGAAAAACTGCATGATTGGATAACTGCACAAGAACATTCATATGATTATCTTTGTCTGATTGGAATAACTGAACTAAAATATGCGAACTAGAAGTATTTTGCAAAAAATTAATTTGAATATCTTTTTGCATCCCTTCATGATATTTAGTGATAATGACATGATAACCATTGATACTGAAGTGATAGTGAAAAGTCCTGCTTATCAAATTATGTACCTTTTTGGCATAATTTATGCAAACAGTAGATTCATTGGTATATCTTTAGAACTAAATAATCTTCCATATAGAAAGGAGAAAGAATTCTTTAGGCTGGAAGCCATGGATAACCCAAGAAAGCCTTTAATGAAGCTTATTTCCATTGGGGTCCTAGTTCTTTCTTTAATATTCAGTTTTAGTGCAGGAGGAAAACCGGAGGACCTGGAGAAAAACCTGCGGAAGCGAGCATGGACTGAAAACCAAATGCACATAAAGCGCCGGGCGGGACTCAAACCCGGTTCCTCATTGGTGCAAAGCGAGGGAAATACCGCTACACTAACCCGCTTCCCCAATATGCAATGTATATATTTCAAGTCTCAATTATTTTTAATGTCTTAATTTTCATGTTTCATTTTGGCAAGTTTTTGGCAATGTGTGAGTTTTGTTTGAGTTTAAAGTTTCAAAAGCAATTCATGGGCTTTATATGCAATTTGTTTCATTTCTTTCCTATTGATTTTAAAGCTAAGTTTTGATGAGTTTCGATTTTGGAGTTTTGTTTTGAGCTTTAATTTTCAAAAGCAATTTTTGAGGCTTTACAATTTTATTCCTTGAGTTTCAATTTTTTTGAGTTTTAATATCAAGCTTGTGATTGACAAGTTTTAATTTTTAAAGTTTTGTTTTGAGTTTAAATTTTCA
The DNA here is from genome assembly GCA_000969725.1 of Ophiothrix spiculata. NCBI lineage: Eukaryota > Metazoa > Echinodermata > Ophiuroidea > Amphilepidida > Ophiotrichidae > Ophiothrix > Ophiothrix spiculata. The sequence goes on from JXSR01S005904.1 coordinate 89,987, forward strand.
GTACCAATTTGAGATTATTGCACAATTTGTTTAAGTCAGATTCTCACACCATTAATAATAATGTTAAAATTGAATGATTTTATTTTGCGTGATACAAAACCATATTGATCTTGCTATGAGTTTTGATGAAACTGTTGGGCATTTTTTGCTTTGCATATTTTTTTTTTGTAACACATCGCTCAAACAATATCTTTGTGTATCTTCTCATTCATGTATAATTGGTATGTGAAATACAACAGTTTGGTGAAAAATAAATTTATTGTTGTTCTTGTAATGGTATTGTTTTGATGTTATAACCAGCGGGCACCTGATGAGTTTACCACAAAAAAGGGGAAGGGGAAAGGAAAGGGGAAAATTAAAGGGAAAAGGAGAGAAAAAAAGAAGGCAGAAAAAAGGAGGAATAAAGGGGTGGGGAGGGCAGAGGGAAAGAGAGGGTTTTTTGCCACAGTTCTCATCAAATGGAGCTATGGAAGACACCCAATTGGCACTCACTCGAGTGCCCTTTAAACCTGACCTTTAAATTCAATAAAAAGACACCAGTAATTGCAAGGGCACAGTCAAAATTATATGTTTAAGGGAGAAAAGTTAGGTCAAAATGCCATTCATACAAAACTGCTGAAGAAACAAACCCATAGTATGTTATTATTTTATGTTTTAAACACTTGGCCTCTTTCCACTCCAGTATACTTACCTGGGTAATGCTGATTTAGTTTAAGAGACCTGTGTGAGTCATCCATTATGAAACAGTTTATTCAAAACCTGTGTCAGCCAATACCCGTGTTTTGCACCCGCCTCTGGAGGTGGTTATTGCCGTTTTTTTTTTAAACGGTACCGGTTATGAGAATCTGATTATACCGGAAGTGCACATCTGAGGCTTTTAGCTCCAATTTTTACTTAAATCAGTAAGCCTTGTATTTAATGGCTAGAGGGAGGTCCCACTTCTCATCAAATGAAGCATATTTCTCAACCTAGAGTAGATAAGCATCATTTTCCTGATGTTTTTAACTCTAAAATTGTGTTTTTATAATTTTTAAATACCAAGAAGATTTTTAATACTTTTAAGAAAGAGCACCATACCAGGTTCAAACCCACGCCAGCAGTAGTATCATGATTACGCATCCAACACCTTAAGGTGGTTCGAAAGGATGTTTCTGGAATTTAAAAACTGGTTTTAGAGGCACTTGATAACATTCAACAAATGAAGCTTAAAACACTGAGCAAAATGGTTATTGTTTGAAGGAAATCAGACATACGGCTGTCAAGATATGCATAATTTTGATTTCTTTGTTTTCTATCATTTTTGCCAATATATTGATAAAGTTATAATGAGCAACATTGGCAATATTCATATTTGACAATATTTTACCAATAACTAATGAATAAACCTTCATACTATTTTTATTTTACATAATTTGGGCATAACACTTGGCCAATGTGTTTCTATGGCCTAAAACATTAACATATGTTTTACCCGCCCATCTAATTTGCATGTTTGCATAGTTAATGAGCATTATATAAAAAGCTTATTAATTATGCAAATATGCAAATTAGATGGGCGGGTAAATCATGCATTAAAGTTTTAGGTCACAGAAACATTGGCAAAGTTTCAAGTTGAAAATTCTTAAAGGTAAAAGTAGTATGAATTAAGGTTTATTCGTAAAATATTGGCAAAAATTAATATTAATGAGCACATTTTGTCAGTTTTCCTCATTAACTTTACCAATATATGGCAAAAACAATCTAATACAATGAAACTTTAAACAGCAATATCTCAAAAACCATTTGACCGATTTGGCTAAAATTTTGGAATTAAGATTTTTTTCCTTAGCTCTCTGCAACAGACCTATTTTTATCTCAGTCAGAGCAACTTCATTTTGCCTTTAATACCACCTTAACCAATGAGCCACAAGATCAGCTGCTGGAATGGGTGACATTTTCGTATTTAGCCCTGCATGCGCGACTTCTGCATCACACGATAATGTTAGGATTTTACTTGCTGATAATCATATAGATATCCTGTGTATAACTGAAACTTGGTTGGAAAATAGTATTGGTAATAATGAACTTCAAATTGATGGTTATACTATTCATAGGCTTGATAGACATCACAATGATCATGGGTGAATTCTATTTTATATCAAAGATGGTATTATTTTCAAAGAAAAGCCTGATTTGCAATGTACTGGCATCGAAGCACTTTGGATAGAGCTCAATTTGCCTTATACAAAGCCTATCCTTCTAGGCACTGTTTATAGACCACCTGACTCCAAAGCTGAGTACATTGAAAAATTAGATTCTCTTTTTCAAAATATTACCTCTTCTTATGAGGATGTTAATATAGTAGGCGATTTCAACCAGGATATAAGTCAACGTCGTTATTCGACTAAAATTAATAAACTTTCCAACCACAGTAGTCTAAGTCAACTAATTAAAGATTTCACTAGAATCACTGAAACTACAAAAAGCATTCTTGATTTAGCCTTCGTATCTAAAACCGACAAGGTTTCAAGTTCCTTCTCTGGTGTCCATAGCACAGGACTTTCTGACCATTCATTAATATATCTTGTTCGTAAAAATAAAAAAATTAAGGTTCCACCTAAAATGATTTCATTTCCCTAAAGACTCTGAAAATCCATGATATTTATGCCTACCAATTAGCTATACACATGTATCGCTACCATCATGAACTGCTCCCACCAGATTTACCGAACAATCAATTCATTACCCAATCCGAAATTCACGACCATAATACTAGGCATGCCAATGACTTCCATGTTGATACAAAAAAAACAAAATTAGCCCAAAATAATAAGAAAACACAGGGTCCGATTATCTGGAATAAACTAGATGCTAACATTAAAAAATCGGTTTCCCTTGCTTCCTTTAAAACAAATCTTAAAAAGCACATCCTCACTCAATATTA
>JXSR01S005906.1:3148-18861 GCA_000969725.1 Ophiothrix spiculata
AAAAACCTTAGGGTGGGGGTTGCAACAACCCCCCTTCGGAGAATAAGGGTTAATAAAAATTAACAGAGTTGATTTGATATAACCCGATCATATGACTTCAAAAAGCTATAACTAGATAGATGAAAGCGCTAAATAGTACTTTTGAAAGTACTATATAGCGCTAAATAGATTTAGCACTTTCGGAAATACAATATAGCGCTTACATCATTTACCTTATATGCGAAGTAACTTTCACGCACGAAATTACTCACTCGTGAAAGCAATTGCGCGCACTTACCTACGCACGCATTCCTTGTATAAGCAGTGTGTGACTTTTTTAAAAATTAAATTGGACTGTTAACACATGAAAATTACCGAAATCAGAAGTTTATTAATGCGTATATAAAACAAATATATATCGACTTTTTCAGATATCTGGATTAAAACTATGATCTTTCAGTGACTAAAACTTTGCTATTTTAGCAATTTTGGTCATTTCAGGTTCATATTTTTAACAATTGATCTTCAAGTCGGTATATATTTGTATATTATCATAACGCAAAACTGGTATTAAGTTGTACTATAAACTATTTAGATGTGAATAAGAAAGAAGTACTTCTAAATTTGCAGACGTCCGTCACATTGTAAATCTACGTGATTCTGTGTATTGAAGAAATTGTCTTAGATCCTATGGGTATATTGAGTCATTTTGCTTTAATTGGCAATTTTGTTTAAGTGAAGAGTTTTCTTACGTCTTACTATTAGGGAATTACGCTTTTCGCACGTACACTTAAATACACAATCCTAGTTCTAGTAAGCCTAGTCACGTTGAACTCCCTTAATTTGCCAAAAATAATCAATTGATGAAATCTGCTTGCTTAAACATCACTTCACTCGCAGTGTCTGTTTACAGAAATAGTTGAGTTAGGTCACGTTTACACAACAATGATTTGATCAGGTAAAGCATCAAAGGTAGTAGCATTAACATTCCGTGCCATTTAAGAACTCATTTGTTTATTAAGCACCTCGGGAATACATATATCTCCAAAAGTATCACACAGCAAATTTGTAGGGTTCCCTTTCTTATTCGTAACAGTTAGGAATGCTTACAAGATATACTGCAGAGCAAAAGGCAAAATATAGCACATTGCCCGGATCTTTGCCAAGGAAATACCGTAGATAAGTGGTTTCATGTTGAAAGTCGATTACAAATCAATGTATGCCGCGTATAGCTACAAGATGCTGGTCTATGTCAGGTATTTGGTATAACATTCTCCCCCTAAGTAGAATAGAATTTGTTTCAGATTTGTTATTTCACTTGTAAATTAGACATAGCAGCTAATCAAGATTGATTTTAGATGTGATGCAAATATGGGAATTTTTTTTATTAAACGTAGCCATTCGTAAACGCCTGTTTGATACAGAAATTAAGATGCATCTTAAGATAGTGATTTTTAATTTAAATTTGAAGCGTTGATTTGTAAGTCTTCTTACGTCTACGTTCAGCAATAAAACAATAACCAATTAATAAAAACTACTAACGTATTTCAAGATCTATCTAGATTAAAGTTTATTTATGTAAACAGACTTAGTCGAATATCACATAGAGCCTCGATAACCTATTTCGATGTCCTAGCAGATATTTACCTTTTTCTCATAATGCAGTAAACTAGAGAATCAAAAGTTGTATACAATAAACTATATTAACCTTCACTGCACCTGCGAGAAACCTGGACAATATGTCAGTAAAAAGATACAAACCCTAAGTCACTCTATGCAAAATATAATACAAGTGTTTCTGCCTTGTGATGTCGATTGCAAATCAATGTCGGTCAAGAGGGTGTGGGGTCAAGAGACTTTGCACTCGAAACTGCAAATGTTTTAATAAACGTGATCTAGTTAAAGTTAAATTAATATTCATACAGATTTTAAAGGCAGTTTATTTATTTATGAAACAAGTTGGAATTAACCCAAATAAAGTGGATTATTAACGCTAATAACAAGTTAAAGTCAATTAGCTAATTTAGCCATAGGTGAAAACGGGTATGGATGTATATTTATTTATATTGTACATCTAATTTTGTCACAACTCTTTCAATAGTCGTTTGAAATGTCATAGTTTTGGTATGACTTGGAAGATAATAAGGTGGTTTTTTTTAATTAGTTAAGGTCAAATAAAGGTACCTATCAACTCTTATCATCTATTACCAGGAGGGAGTTAGGTATGGATAAAGTGGGAGAGATGTAACGCAAATGCGCCCACCTCAAAAAAAAATGACCAAGACGTCGCTGTGTCCACTTTATCTCAGCTCATGAATTTAGCGTGTATTAATTTTTAGTGTGAAAACACCTCACTTATGGCGATTTGCGTATTTTGCTTAATCGGAACAACTGGACAATCGGGATATTTTTGTTACCCATGACAAGTATTTAAATAACGGTCACTTTTAAACATAATTCTGACTACGTTGCTTAATGCACCCCGGTAACCTATTACTAATGCATTGAAAGTAGACTCTAATGTCGTATATATTGACCTACGTTAACATCCAATACATCTTAAGGTGGCTCTGACTGTCAAGAAAACAAGTGGTTCCATCCTGTAAATGGAAGTGTAAATCAATGCACTTCACGGGCTGTATAGGGCCATAAAACGCACTTTACTTATGTTGTGCTAAATATTATTTCTTTTATTTTTTTCTGTAAATCTTTACATCTGAATATACTGATATGAAGAGAACAAAGTGGTGCCCGTGATTTTAATCATTGTCTGTTAATAACATAACATCAGACGCTTGCACTTTGTATTTAAAAAAAAAACAATACTGCACTCAGCATTACGTGGAAAGCTCTTCCAAGTTTACACATTCTCAAACATATACATGTGATAATGACCTAGTTTTGGTAAAAATGATTATGTTTAGTTTTATGACCAATGTATCACTTTTGATTTTATGTCTCTGTTTTAGAAAAATTGCATATTTTTATTTAAAAAGTGTGCATATTTTTTCTTTGCAGCTCGTTTGCAAGTGACTCTCATAAAATTTTATAAAGTGAGTAAAGTGACTTTCATTTTTTGAACTTTTTCCAATTCTTTTTTAATGAAACCATTTCCCAAAATCTATGTGTTTACAGAAATTAATTATGCATATTATGTGACTAATTTAAACCTGATCAAGCTGAAAAAGGCATAAAAACGTGAAATATGCATACTTATTGTAGGAAATATCCTTAGATATAATAAAATATTGTTTCTCTAGCCTGTGGAGACGCATATTAATGACCCCGACGTTGATTTTGAAAAAGAATGCTCGTTCACTTAAAAAATGAACGAATGAAAGGCTTCGAATTAATATTCGGTCGTATGTTTTTTTTTATATATTAGTATGTTTGATATTTTCACCATTTTAAACAAATTAAATATCATCGAAACCATTTAAGTCATTTAAGACAAAAAGTTAAATATCACCGAAACTATTACACCTACAAAAGTGATTTTTCTGTCATTTAACTTTGTATGCTAAGTGGAATTAGACTGTAATGAAAAATTAACATTTGAGGATTTTTTTTCAATGACTCCCTATCAATACACTGAAGGTAGAGACCATATCCAAATTGACTTCAGTTATATCTTCTCAGCCAAGCTTTCATTACATGATAATGCAATGCAACAAAACGAAGATATTTACTGAAGGAATGCCAAGAGCCTGAATAACTACGTTTGTGAAATGCAAAAGAGCTTCATTCCCATCACGCACTCAAGAAAGAAAATCACCGTGTTACATTTGTAAATTGCCATAACGCCTCGTAAAAAGAAATTGACATCAAGCACCCCTGGCTTCGTGACGCATTTGGCCTTAAACATAACATGAGGCGACGATTATGTTGGGTAAATGGCCTCATTCCGAATCAACGCTAAGGCATCTGTCACGTGTTTTACGGTAAAAATGTGCTCATAGTGTAATTCACTTTCTCTATTCTCTATTAAAGGGTAAAAATATTAATAAACATTTTAATATTACTTATAAATAAATACAAAAGGTCACATGGACAGAGATTTGCTCTTAATACACAATTAAGCTATCAGTGTTTCCGCTTAGAATTTTGTAATTTTGCCGATTTTTTGACACAAAGTTGAAGAAGTGCTTCCGCCAAAACTCCGAACTGACGCTTAAAATTGGTCACAAAAACAAGAAAAAACATCTTTATTAGACAAAAGATGTCGCGCCATACAGCCTTAGCAGGAACTCTATAAGCAATGAGTAATCTAAACGACAGGTATTAAAATCAAATCAAATTTTATTTCGTATCTTAAAATTACAGACATTTCGTTACACGTATTATTAACATCCACAAACTTTGAATTAAAGGAGATAACAAAAGGCCATTAAAGGAATTATAGGGTTATCCCCCTGAAACACTTAGTAATCTTATTGACATAAATATCTTCATAAATGTCTACTTACAGACTACGTTATGTTAGTACTTTTTGTTATCTTATTATGCTGAAATATACTTCGTCTTATAATCAACAAAAGTGGCAGTATATATATATTTTTTTCTCTTGTCATGTGATTGAAGATGGCTGTTCAGTCTGTAATGGCACAACACTTCATTCTATATATCCTCATTGCAAAAATACTGAAACAAGTTGGTTTTGATTTTAATGCAATAAATTTCATACCGCTATATAGCACAGTTTGGTCAATAGTCAAAGATATATAACATTAATTAATCTTACAAAATGTAGACCTCTAATACAATACTTTACAACCATTATCATGCAATATCATTATAAGAAACACAGTGGTTTAATAATACATTGTGTATACACCTCATCTGCTTATGAAATTGCGGTATACAATTAGCTTGTTCAAATGTTCTGTCCGTGCATAACAATGCTTTTTGTAATCCGTAGTAAAATATTTTGTTAACCCATTACTTATTCTATTCACTGGAGTCAATAAGTATAGATAATCCCCACTTGAGAAATTTCAATCCGTAACAATCCTTTTGTGTTTACACGAGAAAAAGCACAACTAAGACGCCTAGAGATTTTTGCTTTCGTCGAAGACAATAGCCTATCCTATATTTTGATTGACAGGCCTCTTTTGTGCCGTAAAGTTAATTCGATACTTCTTTTGTCATTTACGATTTAGTTTACAAAATCCTTTGGCTTTTAATGAGATAACTTACGACAAACTTGAACAGGCTACATCTCTAACTTACTATAATCATAATTTTTACAAAATGTTTCAAAACATGTTGGTGCTTTCAGCATGAATGGTCTATCACATCCATGTACATGAATACGATAACATCATCCATCTATAAAGACCCGCGAGGTCTTGAAACCCTTTGTTTAAGGATTGCACAGATTGTGCAATGAAGATTCAGCCTTGTCGCTCCCCACCCGAGTACTGTCCCAACCTCTAAAATATAGAAATTGTCTTTGGTCGTAGGGTTATATTTAGTACTTCTTCTCTGGTTGGCATTTTTTAAGTAAAACAATTATCGAAAATCTACTTTATTTTAATTACGGTTTTTACACGTTCAATCGGATACAATGCCCTAGTACTGTGGCACGGTAGCCAATATTTAGTTTTTGTAGGGACGTGCATCTGGGAAATTTAAAGGGCCACCCATCCAAATACCATTTTTAAGAAAAAGAACCCATCCATATACCAAATCGTCCAAATTTTGAGTAACACTTAATCAAAATCCAAAGTTGGCAAAATTCTTTAAGGTTTTAAAATTTGCCTACTTAAGCATCACTTGCATTGTCAGTTTACAGACTTATTTGTACTAGATCACGCATAATACACAACAGCGTTTTGACCAAGGATATTTGTAGCATTCCCTGTCATTTTCTGAGACTCATTTGCTTGTAACAACCATCACGTATGCAAGCACCTAGGGAATACCTCTCCAACGTATCACACAACCCATTTGTAAATGCATAAGGAAATCTTACGAGATCTACTAGAGAGCAAAAGGTAAAGTACTGCACACTGCCCCGGAACTATGCCGAGGACATTACCGTAGATAAGTTGTTTCATGTGGAAATTCGATTACAAATCAATGTGAGCCGCATGTAGCTACAAGATGATTGTCTGTACTGATTTGAAAAGTCAAGTAGCGAGGCATTCGGAATGTGAAGTATTCGTTGTAACATGCCTTCTCTAAGTAAGATAATTATACATCAATAACTGGTTATGGGATTCTTATACATGTATCAATAACTTGTCTGGTTATACTGATTACAGTAAACTGAATGTATGCAATAAATTTGCTAGCAGATTTTAACAATTTGAACAAGGCTGAAGTATATTATCATATAGAGACTCAAATACATTGTGGTTTTTATTAATTTGATGGTTTAATTCTAACACGACAGTAACTAATTTCAATACATGCTCAGGGAATTCATTTATCTTGATGATGCAAGGCAAATATATTTTTAAATCTTTACTGCTAAGAATGATACAAGCCTTGAGAAAATTTAGAAAAACCTTTAAATGTGAGAATACTAATTACCAATGTATTTATATTTTATGATAGCATTTATCATATATATCATATCCATCAAACCGTTAGTTTCAGGTTTGCTTTCAACTATGATAATTAGACGATATCAATGCAAGATACCTGCATTTGATGCATTTGATATATAATAAAGAACGGCCGACTTGATATTGTAATTTTTTGCGAAAAATAGCGATACATGAACACTTTTGCAATAATGGACACAATATCGGTTTCAGACTGTTTTATATCATTAAGAATGAAAAGGAAATCAAAACGTTATTGTAAATTTCTTCTAATACAGACAAATTTCAAACTGGTGATAAATAGTTTCTAGAGATAAATAAATAAAAAATATTCCACATTTCTTCACTATAAGAACCGTAACTCTTACATCTGAGCATGATATAATACCATTTAATACACAGATAAATTCTGCTTTAACCTTTAATCAAATGAAATCATTTTTCCATACAAAAAACCCATAAAAATGACAAATGGATAAACATCTTATGGAAGAGACGGCTGGAATATCCTACACCTATAACACTACAGGGTGTGTGTCCCAATAAACATTGTGCATATAAACAGCGCTATTTTTTCAGAAGTTGGGTACACCAGCTTCTCAAAAGAGACATTATTTTAAAGCCCATAGTTCTATTCATCATCGTTGAAAATATCAAGAAAATCCATCGAAGCAAACCAGAGCTATCATAGATTTTGTGTGCTTGTATATACGATTTTCGTCCTGCACAATGGGAATCCAGTAATTATGTATGCTCACAAAGAACATCAAAGGGGCATTTACAACATTGACGGTTGAGTTATTTTCTTTGAAAAAGTAACAACATACATTCTGTCAGTCAATCTTGGAATCTTGTCAATTGATCAAACCATATAAATTCCGTCACATCTAGCTATTCGTTGTGACTTCTCGATCAGGTATCAATCTGTTCGGTTGGAGACTTAATAGGCAAGGGGCATCCTATCATTTGTACACACATTAGAGGTATAGGGGCAACCTACTATTGTGCAAATAACTGTTTGCAAGGGGCAGCCTTCAGAAAGACTCTTTTTAGAGCCACGAATATCTCATAAGAACAACACATTAGAGGTTAGGGGCAACCTACTTTTGTGCGAATCTGTTGGCAAGGGGCAGCCTTCAGAAAGGCTCTTTTCAGAGCCACCACAATTTCAAAGAGGTGATCAGCTTTTAACACTGTTTGCAAGGGGCAGCCTTCAGTAAATGGCTCATGCGAGTCATCAGTGGGAAGTGACGGCCCACATGTCTTTATAATACTATTTGTCCTGAAGAAGTCAGAGCTACTCCTGACGAAAGCTTGACAGTTCAAAACTTGTCCGACGGCGAACCCGTTAAAATCTACCAATTGTTATGAATTCCCGTCGTAAAAGCCTTTCTCAAAAAAAACAAAAAAAAACCATTCTGTCAGTATTCTTCAAAAAACATTATGAGAACACTCTTGATATGTTTCTTTTGTACTTTTTCTCTTTTTCATTTTTTCTCTTTATCATTAACATAATGATTTATTCTTTTGTAAATAAAGATTGTAAGACAAGGACGGTAAATTTACTTAGTGCTTCTTTGTTTACAAGTACTGAGATAAAGCCAGCATTTTTTTCTTCTTTTGGAAACTGAAAACTCAATTAAACAAAGTAAATGATTTTTTTCATAAAATTACAGCAAACAAATTAATCATATAGCTTTCGTATATCTTATTTCAGATCAAACGCAGTGCAGTGAGTCCACCACTCGGATTAGAATCAATGGAAATTGCGCAAAAAACAAAAAATTAAAACTCTAAGAAATCTTCTAATTAGATATCTTTTAATAAATGTTATTGCTCACAGTGCCTCTAAAAAAGTCACCACCAAGCTAATAATGTGTCTTAATCATCATAAAATAAATCAATCGCATGTTATTAGCGTTATAAGTATTATAGCCATTGTACTGTTTTGATTTTGTTCTCTTCTGATATTATTTTAAAGTCGGGTTAGTGTTCGTTTATTAATTAGTTCATTTTCAAGTTTTTTTGCTCATTTGCATCCTGCACCTCCGTCAATCTGTCTCTCTTGGCTGTTGATACACCTTGTTTGGTTCTCTTTGACTATAACAGCACGAGAAATTATTCTCGGTAAATTTCCCAAGCGTATAAAACCCTTTTCACGGCCTTTGATTACATGCTTAACCATATGAATCCCAATGTGCAGGATCAAAATGATACAAGCCGACAAAATCAACGATATCTTCGTTTTGCGTCCATGGATTTTCTTGATATTTTCAACGACGATGCACAAAACTATAGGCTTTAAAATGATGACATTTTTGAGTAGCTGGTTTGTCCAACCTCTGAGACAATTTGCGCCGTTTCCATGTAAAATGTTTATTTGGACACCCTGTACATAAATCAGACTTTAGTAAAGGAATAAAAATGATAGAAAGACACAACGAAAGGGGTAGCGGGTTGGCGCAGCGGTAGTTACCTCGCATTGCACCAATGAGGTCCCGGGTTCGAGTCCCGCGCCCGGCGCTTTATGTGCATTGGTTTTCAGTCCATGCTCACTTCCGCAGGTTTTTCTCCGGGTGCTCCGGTCATTCTCCTGCATTCAAAACTGAATTTAAAAAACATCTTGGAGCCCTGTCAAAGATAAGCTTCTTTCAGCTTACTTGGTACCAAGTACCAAGTTGGGTTTCCTTGGCGAAAGCCTAAACAAGGTGATTTTGAACAACGACATGAGATGCACGTTACTCGTACGTTTAAACACAGCTTTGTTCTCAAGCATTAACATCAGGATCATTTGGCCGGCTTTTATTCCCGTAGGTATTAACAGATTATTTGAAACTTGATTAAAGAAAAAAACTAAACAAGTAAGTTTTGTTCAAATTTAAAAACAAAAAGTGACTGAATAATAGTAAAGGTGCAATTTTTATTGCTTAGCTAAATGTATTCCCCAGTTTCATTTATTAATGCAATAAACGTAGAAGAGATTCTCAAGTCTTGACCCCTGAACTATGTAATAATTCGCTGTATCTTAATACTGCTGTGAGAATTATTGTAATTGCTGTAGGAAAAAAGGATATAAAGAACCCTAAAGATACTCAATGCAAAGTACATAACACAAGTGTTTCTACCTTGTTATGTCAATTGCGAATCAATGTGGGTCGCGAGCTTTATGGGGTCATATGATCAAACTCGAGTATTGGCAATGAACATGACTTTGCACCAGTAACTGCAAATGTTACAATAACATAAAATAATTTAAACGTTAATGTACATTAAGCAAAGGAGAGATATTCGACGAAATATATGAATGGTCGCTAATGAAGATTTTGAATAATTTATAATAAACGTTTTCATCATTACTTATTTAGAAATAGTTCAATCATCAATATAAACGTCTAAAAACTGCTTTTCCGTTTGAGCTTACTTGACTTGGGTAACCTGACAAAAAACCCAGCACTAATGTTGGACTAAAATTGGACGTACATATTACGGTGTTAATCAAATTATCTAAGCCATCATGTCATGATATTTATTCTACAACTTTATTAAAATAAATTCCTCAAAGACTGGCAAATAGTCTATGGCATGCCGTATCTTTTATGAAATAAACAATAATTAAGAAAACATATTGCTCAATATAACGTATTCCAATACTTTTGAGACAATCCTTTTTTTCTTGCTAAAGAATAAACCGATAAATAGACAAATAGAAGATTTGCATTGAACACAAGAAGACTGTTGATTGACAGGAAGGAAATACGTGCTTCATGTTTTGTGTAGAAAGCTGAAACAACTCGCTGAATCTTGAGGTAGAACGTTCTTAATTTTATAGAACCATAGATAAGCATTAACAATAGGGTAGTCAAAGCCCATAAACTCTTAAATTATCTCGGTAGTCTTTTAATTTTCACTTTTTTTTTAAATATTTGCAAAGTCCATGCTATAAAAATTAAAATGACACCTTTATGTACTTCACTTGGTTTCCAAAAACAAAGGTTTTGTCCGGTCAAAGTTATCATGGAGTAAAATGTATAACTGAGAAAAATACGGTTCCTATGGACGGTCAGATATAGAATTGTTTATATTTTTTTTTCCGATATGAAGAAATCACATTATAAATATGAAGTGCATACAAAGCCAGCTTATATTCTTGTGAACACTGATCAATCTGAATCTTGTAATACCGTATTTCACCCGAAGCTACTAAATGATAAATAATCTAATTTCGTATTCTGATACCGTACGAATGTAAATTCCTTAGGGATCAAAATATACCATAGCTAAGCCAACCAAAATGGTACATATATGTATATATATGATATATTGTAATTACTTTTCCTTCATGAGTGGCCTTCATATCACATAATAATAATAGTAATATATATTTCAACTGCCATAAAATATACAAACATTAAAAGATATATTTCGACAATCAAGGAAAGAGAAAATGGACTTGGAAAGTCCGAACATGTTTTTCTTTCCCTACAAAATAATATAAATAGTAAAATAAAAATAATTAATGCAAAACTATTTACAAAATATACATAAACCCAAATACTGAGTCATTGTTCACATAAAACACCTTATATACATGATAAAGGCCCTATAGGCAGCAAACCTTCAACCCAAAACATGATGTTTAAACAGTGTCCTAAACGAGTTAACTGATGAACGAACTGAGTTGGGAAGTTGATTCCAAAGTCTTGGGAATGAAACAAACACCGAATTGAAAAAAGCATTTGTCCTAGCAGTAGTGTGAAGATACCTAGACTCATTTACTTTAGAGAGGTTAAAAAAACGGAGAAAAATATATGGACCAATTCCGTGATATATAAGTTTAAAACAGAAAATTAGACGCAGGAAAGAGAAAAGATTATTTGTCTTAAGCAAACCAAATTCTTTGCTCATATGAGAGGTCAGATGTGCATTTTTTCCTATACATCAACACCATTGACATTTTCCTTTGACTTTTATCCAGTCTTTTAAGAAAACCAACCTGACAGGGATTCCAATCAACAGCAAAATATGTAAGATGGGGAAGTATCATGGCCTTGAATATTTGAGCTCCATGATGCATATGACGAGAGATTCTAATGGCAAAACCAGTTAACCGTGATATCTTTTTGCAGACAGTGTTAACATGTGAGGAAAATGACAGGGAAGAACTGAAAACAACAACAAGTAATATGAAATCATTTATAACCTTGATTGAAACACCTACTAGATTATAATCAAATAGACTGTGCCGAAAAGACTTTGAAAAATGAACAACAGCACACTTTGAAGCATTAAGAGGAAGTTTATTTTGAAGAGTCCAATTGAAGATTATATCCAGATCTTACTGTAACGCTGCATAGTCATATACGGTCCTTATACAACGCACAACAGTATTGTCATCAGCAAATTGAAATAAGGGAGAGGTGAGTACTTCGTTAATATCATTGACAAATAGGAGAAACAAAATTGGACCAAGAACAGAACCTTGAGGCACTCCCGACGTATTTGGGGCCCATTCAGAATAAGAACCACGAAAACTATAGCACTTTCATTGACTAACTTGGTATTTGTTATGATTAAGACACATGATAACTAGGATTACCGCGTCTATGCATTGCATTGAAACATCACAGTGTGCTTGTCAACATTTCTCCACGGACATACTTGCAAGAAAATGAAATGGAAATAACCCATATTTTCTAAATTAACAACTAATACTTTTATTGTTTCTTTTCATCAACCACTTCAATGATATGAAGGAGAACAAGACCACAATTTGATCGTATGGGAGTGATGAAGATAATTTTATATACATTAAATTAAACAATATCATGATTCGCATTTGGAAACAAGCTTATGTATAATTGATCATACATAATGCTACATCAATCATATTAAAATGTGACCACTGGTTTATCTGAATCTTACTATAAAATATTTCACCCGAAACAACAACATGACAAACATTATAAACAATATAATCTCATAGTCTGGTAGCATGGGGATGTAATCACCAGAGAGAGAGCCACAATCTACTAGGAATAAGCCTATTAAATTGTACCTGTCTGTAATGGGATATCGTTCCAATATAGAACAACTTCTTTAAAGTGTCTATTACTAACGGAAATAAGTATATTGCAATTACCTTTGCTTTATGAGGTCATCAATATTATATACCTTCAAGAATGCCTGAATATCTGATATGTTTCGGCTAGACTCGCGCTTGGTCTTTAATGTTAGCATATTTTATCGTATTTTATCTCAAATCTGCTAATGACTGTATTTTAATTGGGGATATGTTCTTAAAAAATCCATCAATACAACTTCACATCGATTTTTCAGATATAAGATTATGAATATTCATATTTTCACCACAAACATTTTGATACATATAAGTAGCAAACACATACACACATAAACACACAGACATTTAAAATTTACTCAATTTGCAAGCCTTTAAGGATAGCTTAGAACAAAATTCTCATGCTCAAATTAAATGGTGAAAAATTCAATACGTTTTTGATAAAAACATTGCAAACAGAATATTCAACACTGAGATCATTTTACGCATGCATTAATTAAAAAGATTTGAAATCTCATTATATTATCACATTAAAAGGTCGAAATTGCTTTTACGTATAACCAAGAAGTGAACTAAACGTGATTTTGCAAAACAATCTCCAAAATACCTGATATCAAGATACCGTATCCACTCGTCCAATTCAACTTCTCAATTTCTGAATTTAGATCACGTTACAGTTGAGCGCTTTCATACTAACGTGCCAAAAATTGTTAAAATTATTTAAATGAAGTGTCGGTCATAGAGTATGACTATTTGTTAAACTTTTGGAAATGGGAATATGTTAATTTAAGGAGATTGTCTGATGGAAAATAGTTGAATTAGACGAGTGAATAGGGTATGTCATAAAGAACAATTGTGATGACTCACCCCGAAAAGGGGGACTTTGCGAACACTTTTCAAGAAACTGACGAAAATAGGCAGCACAAAATAAAGAACATAATAAGAATTTCCAGCAGATTTTCCGTTGTAAAATTTGATTGCCTTGATCAATTTCAACAAGTAAGGTGTCAAAAAGCTCTAACAGATGAAACGATAAAACCAAAAATAATATCATCTGCAAAATCTCCCCTTTCGTGGTGAGCCATCACAATTATGTAACTCAAACTATGTCGGAGTTTGATAATAAGCTCTACTCGAAGTAAAGTTATTCAAGTTTATCTCCTATTTATTTAACTATTCTGCTTCGTATTTAAATATTTAAATATGTGCGACATTCCGACTCCTCCAGTTTTTACCAAATGTATTTTTATTTATTTATTTCAGCACCTTATACAAATACAGGGTGTCCAAAAATTAACTGCACATTTTTAAATGTTAGTAACTTTACAACCAAGATTCATATTACAACTCTAGACATATGCGTTGATAGAGGAGACTTGTAGAATTATTTTGGTACCAAACATTATGCAATCAGTAACCTTCTAAAATAGCAAGAAGGTCTGAAAGTTCAAAGCGGTTGAGCAAACATACCATACAGTGTTGACACTCTTCTGCCACTTCACCATGACATCATGACACCTCATACAGCTAAACGGTTAAGAATGGCTTTATCAATTAACTTTTTCACAAAGAATCATATTGCTCAAGACAAAGAAATCATGGCCCTTTCACGCTTATGATTTAAGTCCTCTCGATTACTTTTTGGTTTATCTGAAGGACAGTACATCCCATCACCCTGGACTATTCTTGATCTGAAACAGAATATTGCCAGTGAAAACAGGATGATCAATAAGAACACTTGCACAAACGTCCAGAACTTTATCGTTAGAATCAAAGAATGTTGAAATCTGCAAGGAGGCCATCTACAACATATTCTGAAATACTAGGCAGCCTAATCTTGACAAGCAGGAGGTTAATTAATATGTCTCTGTGTGTGTAACTTTGAAAGTTTGTCAAGGGGTAATGCTGTTGTGTACCATTTAAAGAAAAGCACAATGCTCGGGTTACGCTTTGACAAATATTAAATAAAAACATTTTAGTGAGCATTATGTAATTATTAAGAAAAAACTACAACCAAACATCCTGGTATTAACATTGTAAAAGCTGATCCCTCCCCTACAGGCGAGTTGTATATACATGTATTTTTACGTTTGACGTAATTTACGATGAAATTGATTTTCAAAATGATAAATCCATCATGTTCGGTACCAAAATAATTCTACAAGTCTCCTTTATCAATACATACCGGGAAGTGCCAGTATATGGCACATATTATCGTCCCGATTACAACCCGATTAGCCTCTGAAGAGCATAGATTCCAGCGTAGCGCCATCATCCGATTCATCCCGATTAGCCTGGTGATCAAGCGAAAATTGCAAAAGTAGACATAATAATGAAATTCTTGCGCTTTATTTCCAAGTGGAACGGATAGCCCAGTGGCAAGGCGTGGAGTACTGATAATCAGCGTGAATCGATGGAAAATGCTTTATGTGGCCTCCGTTCGAATCCTCTCAGGTTCTTCTTGGGTTTTTTTTCCCACTTTTTATGTTAAACATAAAGCATAGCATTATTTATTTTTTCAGTTGTAAATTGTTAATTCTTTTGTGCGAAAGATGCAACTGGTTATCAAAATATTCTTACCCGTTTCGGTTTTTCTGTGCTATTAATTATGAAACTAATAATCTTTGAAATTTTACTGTCGTGCAATCAAACATTGACTTTTAATTATTAGCCAGAATCGAAAGCACGTTTGAATATTTCGCTGAAAATGACATTCAAAAACACACGATTATACCCCTTTGTTTCCGACAAGTTATACAATAAAGCTATACAATAATTCCACTTTTGGGCATAATCCATGCATGACATCTTTAACATCATCATTCACGTCAGAATAATTGTAGGATTTGAGATCGATATTGAATCAATTTGAATTTTTGTACATGTTTTGTACAATAGAGTGTATTGATGCCTTTAAGCGTTGGTTCGAAATTAATACTGCATTGGAACCCTAAACGGGTTTACAAGAAATCAACTTCTTCCACAAAACATAAATGATAGTCAGTGAAAAACAAATCACCGACCGTACTATAGGATTCGAACCTGGAACCTTGGCTTTACAAGCGTCATGCTCTACCAACCGAGCTAATGGGTCAGATGTGGAAAAG
>JXSR01S005906.1:20481-40958 GCA_000969725.1 Ophiothrix spiculata
TTAAAACAACCGCTTGATCACCAGGCTAATCGGGATGAATCGGCTGATGGCGCTACGCTGGAATCTATACTCTACAGAGGCTAATCGGGTTGTAATCGGGACGATAATATGTGCCATATACTGGCACTTCCCGGTATGTCTATAGTTGCCATGCGAATCCTGGTTTCAATGTTATAAGCATTTAAAATGTGGACACCATGTATTTAAAAAATACGATATACTACGATGGTTGTACAATACGGTTCACAAGGGTTTCTTGACAAAAAAGAAACATAACTTCATTCTGACTATATTAATCATACAATATTGTGTATTCACAAAATACCTTTCGAGAGATTCGGCAATTTGAATATTTCTTGAAGAAAGTGTGTGAACAACTGTATGTAGGCAAAGTGAATAATGAAGTTTTAAAGTATGATAAGGTTACATACATAGTAAATGGGTATTCTCATAAATACTATCACTTGAACATCATTATATAACTAAAATTCACTTCAATTGAAATTCGCGTCGATGCTTTTGCTTTGACTCATCAAATTTTGTAAACCAACAAAATCAAAATTAAAAACGAGCACATGAAAAAATATGTGTATTGTATATGCGTCATGACTTTTTAAAGTTCATGACCACGTACATACGACTTCTCTTTTGTAATGCAATACTAACCACTATAAACAGAAAACCATTTGCCCGTCTCTACAACCTTGCCAAAGTGTAAATGTAAATGGAGACACTCTCTTTCATGAATAAACTAATCCATCACTCTGTACATATTTTTTATGGAAAGCAAAGTCAACTTATCATCTAAAATGTTGTTATTATAGTTGAGTCCAGTTGGCTGCTAAATCTTTGTCAACCTGTCAAATTTAGACAGATAAGAGTCAGCAGCCAAGTAGAGTTAGCGGTGTTTCATAAATATGGGCCCTGGACTCGAATGGCAACTGTTGCACAATAAAAGAGCTGTAGTAAGAAGTATAATACCTGCCAAATAGATTAGGGAATTTAAATTGTCACTATTGCACAGTTATGTGATAAAAGAGACGGATATTGACCCTTCCGCTACTTGTTTTAAATGTGTCATTTTTAAAATGTATATATGTTCGTTAACATTAGCATTCGTACCAATTTTATAAAAACAGGTTGAACCGTTACTAGTTGACATTTTTGACCACGGTGTTAACAAGGAATATTTTACTAAAATTAGACACTCGATATATATAAAAACAAGGCAAACGATTTTTGTAATTAGGAAGCTTGGATTTATGCAAACCCTACAACTAGAAATACCGTAGTATTTAAAATGAGACATGACTGGTGTTTATAAATGATTTATGGAGAATAATAAAGATATGAACACAGATATTGAGAGATTCTTAATTACAAGATTGACCTCCTCAAAAACACTCAAATTTGCTCAATTTTTTATGTTTTTTATAGTAGTTAAAACACCCTTCTGCTGGAGCATTTAGTGTGAGACAAACACAAACCAATCGATATATACAAAATGATAAAACTATACTAGAAAACGTGGCACATATTTAATATTATTTGAGTGAAATTTTGGATTTACAATCAGAAAAGTATGAGCTTCTATTTGACATCAAAAAATGACAAAACACCATTATTCTGATTTTAAAAAGGTCAAACATTCACGATGACTGCAAAGTATTAAGATATTGAATCGTTTATAAACCTCTAGTATGCAATTGTCACGGGACAGATAAGTATACATTTAATGCTCTTAACATTTCTTCAAGCGCTGCAATAACAAAAGTCCTTAAGTAACTGGATATATTTTGGATGACTTAAAGCACAACGAGTAAATCTAATCCATAAAATCGGTTATTCCTCTCCAGAAGTCATAGTCATGACAGAATGTCATTCGTAACACTGCAGCTAAAACAAACTAATTATCGCCACCTGGGAACATAATACTCAGGGAACAAATACTGTAATTGCAGACTTGACGTTCACAATTGTCACCGATATCACGTTGGAATATTCGCCAGTAGCATACACGATTGAGCATGTCTGACTGAAAGGATGAAACTTGTAATGTGTATCTGCGTCATTAGCTAAAGAGTCAGTTTCTGCCTAGCAGCTTGATGTGTGGGAATGTAGAGGAGCATTATCAACGCGCTCTTGAGTGCACGAAAGTACCTTTGCTTAGCGTGCTCTTGAAAAATAACGATTTGGGTGAAAGATATGTTCTCAAAACTACGAATAACATATTTAACTTCAACAGCGATTCTGATGCACAAGTCTTTTTCACAAACATGAATATGAATACGTTAAATTACTGATTGTCAGCGAATCTATTCTCAGTATCATTTTTTGTCTTCTGTGTTGTAAAAAATTCTGATGATAACAAAATATTACTGCTTTCAACGTTCCTTTTCTCTCAAAGTACACGGTAGATACAAACTGTTGGATATTATAAAGTGAACTCTTGATCAATCGAATGTTGGATATAGACGTTAATGTTTGTTTCTACCAGACATCTGTACTTACAGAATCATCTTATTCCCGATGGATTTACGTCCCCATCTCCAGCTCAGATGAAATTCTGGTGATTTTATTGGAATAATTATTCGGTTTAAAAGCTTAAACACGTTAAGCTATATTGCATAAAACATTTTGTAAGGATATTATATTGAGAATGGATCGGATATATACAAAGTGGTTATTTTTGTACCTCATGTCATGCGTTTTGTCGGTTATAACCCTTGGAATACACACCGTTTCAAACAAAGGTAAGCAACGTGTACTTTTTAGAATATAGGTGTAAAGTCAAATTAGGTAACCAATCTACATCCAATATCGTTGCAACATTTATTATAATGATAGTTTCTTTAGTTCTAATTTGATTACGCCTATGATTAAGACTTTCAAAGGTCCAATTATCAGGTCCCTTTACGTATATATTATAGTCAGTCAAATTCAAGTTGGCATATTTGTGATTTGTTACTAGATGTTCATTTCTTTAAAGAAAATGATACATGGTTTTTTATCATGATTTCACAGTAGCATTTTTTTCTGAATTTTAGTGACAAAATTATTGAGTTTTTCAGGTATTTACTATCGCTGTTTTAAAAACGTTCAGAAACTCATCAAAGTTAGGTGTCAAAGTACTAAACTTAGTGTTTCATTTTAATGTTTTTCGTTGACACTTCAAATCTTTCTACTTCTGAATCATTTTAAGCTTTACTCAAACACTCAACACGATAACAATAAGTGAACCTAATTTAACTTATTGTTGTTACTATAACTATTCTCATTAATGACGAACAGAAGCATATTTTTCTGATTGAATTAACCATTCCTTTTGAACTTAACATCAATGATGCGCATGTCAGAAAAATGAACAGGTATCATGGCTCACTTGTAGCTGATTTAAAAAACCGCTGGCTACAAAGTTGAGCTTCGCTGCGTTGAGATCTGGTCATGTGGCCTCATTACCAGCGACAATATAAACAGGTTCAAGTCGATCTTCAAATTCATCGGTTCTAAAATCAGAAAATCGTTCTTTAATGATGTCTCCAAAACTGCACTGCTATGTAGCTACGCCCTATGGAACTGTAGACACGAACCTAGTTGGGTAGAATGTCCCTACATTAATATATCCTAGTTCAATGGGGTGCAGCTCCAGCAGTCATTTGACTGCTCTCATTTTTCCCCTTTGTGTGCGTTGCTAGGGGAAGGGGGGATGCGGGAGATAGGGGATTTGTGTGTTTTCCATGCGTGTTGTGCTGTTTTTGTGATACCCTGCCTGAGTTAGGCTGATTTTCTTTTCAGTCCAAATTCGTGTCCTGGTTTTTTTGTACCTGCTTTTATTATCTCTTTTGTAATAAAGCTTGAGAAAATAAATCTGAGAATAAAATGAACAATATTCGAATCAGGGTAAATACCACTCGCTATTGTGAATGTGCTTTCTTGCGGTGTAGTCTATTTTGTATTTCAATAAAACACTGATACAATAATGTAATATTTAAACTATTTTATCTTAAAACTGCATTGACGTAAAATCTTTTACGAATTTGAAAATTTCTGACTGCGTAAAATGAATTTGACATTAAGATATAGATCCGTCATGTGGAAGGGGTAAAGCTTATCAAGAGGCTTAACTTCAAAATGGTTAACATTGATCTTGCTATCACCACTAGGCCTATTATATAGTACTAGCTGAAAAGCTATGACGTCAAAAACGTTTTCCAGGGTCATGCTACCTGATTTTGAACAATCGGTTTAATATACCGCATTAATAAATTTAACCGAGTTGATTGGATATAACCCGATCATATGACTTCAAATAGCTATAACCAGATAGGTGAAAGCGCTAAATAGTACTTTTGAAGGTACTTTATAGCGCTAAATAGTGCTTTTGAAAGTAATATTTATCACTTTCGGAAATACTATATAGCGCTTACAACATTTATCTATACGCGAATAGATAACGAAATTACGCACTCATCAAACTTACACGCGCAAGCAATTGCGCACACTAACCTACGCACGCATTCCTTGTATAAGCATTGTGTGACCTTTTTTACTAAATTGGAATTGTTAGCACATGAAAGTTACCGAATATATACCGACTTTTTCAGATTTCTGGATTACAACTATGATCCTTCAGTGACTTAAACTTTGCTATTTTTCGGGGGTACGCCCCTGAGTAAAATAGCAATTAAAGTCACTTCAGGTTCATAGTTTTAACCATAGATCTTCAAGTCGTTATATATTTGTATATTATCATAACGCAAAAATGTCGCAATTATTCAGATATACTATAAGGATGCATATTTCACGTTTTGGTGCCTTTTTCAGCTTGATCATGTTCAAATTATATATAATTAATTTCTATAAACACATCGAATTGGGGGGAAATGGTCCTATTAAATATGAATTTTAGAATCATATGAAAAAAGTTTGTAGAGGTTCTAATAGATGTGAATAAGAAGGAAGTACTTCTAATCTAAGTACTTCTGCAGACGTCCGTCACATTGTAAATCTACGTGATTCTGTGTATTGTAGAAATTGTCTTAGATCCTATGGGTATATTGAGTCATTCTGCTTTAATTGGCAATTTTGTTTAAGTGAAGAGTTTCCTTACATCTTACTTTTAGGGAATTACGCTTTTCGCACGTTCACTTAAATATACAATCCTAGATCTAGTGAGCCAAGTCACGTTGAACTCCCTTAATTTGCTAAAAGTAAGAGTTAGGTCACGTTTACACAACAATGTTTTGACCAGGTAAAGGTAGTAGCATTAACATTCCGTGCCATTTAAGAACTCATTTGTTTATCAAGCACGTCGGGAATAGATACATCTCCACAAGTATCACCCAGCACATTTGTAAGTTCCCTTTCTTATTCGTAACAGTTTGGAATGCTTACAAGATATACTGCAGAGCAAAAGGCAAAATATAGCACATTGCCCCGGATCTTTGCCAAGGAAATACCGTAGATAAGTGGTTTCATGTTGAAAGTCGACAAATCAATGTGTGCCGCATAAAGCAACAAGATGGTGGTCTATGTTAGGTATTCGCTGTATCATTCTTCCCCTAAGTAGAATAGAATTTGTTTCAGATTTGTTATTTCACTTGTAAATTAGACATTACAACATTGATGGCATATAGAGAGATTATTTGCAAAAATAAAGACCATTAAGAAATGAGTTGGTTTTTTTCAAGTTCTTGCAGGCATCTAATTTGTTCATCATTCTGACAAAAAATGCTTACCTGTCGAGCAAACAAGGGCATCATATGATTTTAGATATGATGCAAATATGGGATTTGTTTTTATTAAACGTACCTATTCGTAAACGCCGTTATAGCATAAAAGGTATTTGAAACAGACATTTTGCGCCTTCAGATAGTGATTTTTAAATTTAAATTTGAAGCGTTGATTTGTAAGACTTCGTCTACGTTTAACAATAAAACAATAACCAATTAATAAAAACTACTAACGTATTTTGTATTTCAAGATCTATCTAGATTAAAGTCCATTTATGTAAACAGACTTTGTCGAATATCATATAGAGCCTCGATAGCCTTTTTCGATGTCTTAGCAGATTTTTACCTTTTTCTCATAATGCAGTAAACTAGAGAATCTAAATTTGTATACAATAAACTATGTTAACCTTCACTGTACCTGCGAGAAACCTGGACAATCTGACAAAGATACAAACCCCAAGTCACTCTATGCAAAGTATAATACAAGTGTTTCTGCCTTGTGATTTCGATTGCAAATCAATGTCGGTCAAGAGGGTGTGGGGTCAGGAGACTTTGCACTCGAAACTGTGAATGTCTGAATATACGTGATCTAGTTAAAATTAAATTAATATTCATACATATTTTAAAGGCAGTTTATTGTTTATCAAAAAGTTGGAATTAACCCAAATAAAGTGGATCTTGACGCTAATAACAAGATAAAGTCAATTAGCTAATTTAGCCATAGGTGAAAACGAGTATGAATGTTGTCGGCATGAATCGGGTATGTATATTGTGCATCTATTTTTTTCACAACTTTTCAATAGTCGTATGAAATGTCATGGTTTTTTGTATGATTTGGAAGATAATATATATATTTTTTAAATTAATTAAGGAAAATACTCAAATAAAGGTATACAATCTCTCAAAGTTATTTTTCCCCTCAAGTCGGGTCATGTACGCCACTCTTAACGCGCGCGCCAACAGCGTGAGCGTAAACAATCGAAACCAACAAATCACGCTTTAACAACAAGCGTCGGAAAGAAAAACCCCGCGAACGAAGAAAAACAACTCTGAGATCAACTATACCTATCAACTCTTATCATCTATTACCAGGAGGGAGTTAGGTTTGGATGAAGTGTGAGAGATGTAACACAAATGGGCTTACCTCAAAAAAAAATGACCAAGACGTCTCTGTGTCCACTTTATCTCAGCTCATGAATTTAGTGTGTATTTTAGTGTTAAAACACCTCACTTGTGGCGATTTGTGTATTTTGCTTAATCGGGACAACTGGACAATCGGGATATTTTTGATGCCAATGACAATTATTTAAATAACGGTCACTTTAAAGCATAATTCTGACTACGTTGCTTAATGCACGCCGCTAACCTATTACTAATGCAATGAAAGTAGACTTCAATGGTATCGTATATCCTGAACTACGTTAGGATCCACTACATTTTAAGTTGGCTCAGACTATAAAGAAAACAAGTGGTTCCATCTTGTCAATGGAGGTATAAATCAATGCAGTTCGCGGGCTGTATAGGGCCATAATACCACGATTATTCGCGATGTATACGCACTTCTGTTGTGCTAAATATTATTTCTTTTAATTTCTTCTGTATATCTATATATATGAATATACAGATATGTACCGTAGATAGAGAGTAAAGTGGTGCACGTGATTTTAATCATCGTCTCTGAATTACATAAACATCAGACGCTTGTACTTAAAAAGAACAATACTTCACTCAGTATTATATATATACATGGAAAGCTCTTCCAAGTGTACAAATTCCCAAACTTTAAAACATTATGAAACTTTGAATTGTTATTTCGGTAAGATAATATATTTTAATATACAATTTTATGTATATTGCGTTTTAAATCAATATTCTAACATGTTATAATAACCCAGTTTTGGAAAAAAATGATTATGTTTAGTTTTTTGTCCAATGTATCACTTTTGTTTTTATGTCTCTGAATTAGAAAAGAAATTGTATTTTGAAAAGGCGTGCATATTTTTCTTCCCAGCTCATGTGTAAGTGACTAGCAAAAAAAATTATAAAGTGACTTTGATTTTTAGAACCTCTACAAACTTTTTTCATATGATTCTAGAATTCATATTTAATAAGACCATTTTCCCCAATTCGATGTGTTTATAGAAATTAAATATATATATTATGTGCATAATTTAAACCTGATCAAGCTGAAAAAGGCAGCAAAACGTGAAATATGCATCCTTATTGTATGAAATAATAAAATAATGTTTCTCTAGCCTGTGGAGACGCATATTAATGAGCCGGACGTTGTTTTTGAAAAAAATGCTCGTACTCTTAAAAAATGAACGAACGAAAGGCTTCGAATTAATATTCGGTTGTATGTTTTTTTTTTTAAATATATATGTTTGTTTGTTTGAGTTTTTCACAGATCCTTAAATTCCGTAAAAACGTCATTTTAGACAAAGTAATTAACCTACAAACGTGATTTTTCTGTCATTATCTTTGTATGCTGAGTGGAATTTGAAACTGTAATAAAAAATTAACATTTGAGGAAATTGATTTTTTTTTTCAATGACTCCCTATCAATACATTGTAGGTAGAGACCATATCCAAATTGTCTTAAGTTATATCTTCTCAGCCAAGCCTTCATTATACATACAATGCAAAACAAAGATACTTACTGAAGGAATGCCAAGAGCCTGAATAACTACGTTTGTGAAATGTAAAAGAGCTTAATTTGTCAAATTCCCATCACGTACTTAAGAAAGAAAAACACCGTGTTACATTTGTAAATTGCCATAACGCCTCGTAAAAAGAAATTGACATCAGGCACCGTTGGCTTCGTGACGCAAAGGGCCTTTAACATAATATGAGGCGACGATTATGGTGGGTAAATTGCCTCATTTAAAATCAACGCTAAGACATCTGTCACGGGTTTTACGGTAAATGTGCTCATAGTGTAATTTATAGGGTGAATCTCGTTCATTAATCCAAATTGACTATAGTTATATCTTCTCAGCCAAGCCTTCATTATGCAATGCAACAAAACGAAGATATTTACTGAAGGAATGCCAAGAGCCTGAATAACTACGTTTGTGAAATGTAAAAGAGCTTCATTTGTCAGATTCCCATCACGTACTATAGAAAGAAAACCACCGTGTTACATTTGTAAATTGCCATAACGCCTCGTAAAAAGAAATTGACATCAGGCACCGTTGACTTCGTGACGCAAAGGGCCTTAGACATAACATGAGGCGACGATTATGGTGGGTAAATGGCCTCATTTAAAATCAACGCTAAGATATTTGTTACGGGTTTTACGGTAAAAATGTGCTCATTTGAAGGGTGAATCTCATTCATAAATTATTTTTACATGAGAATATTAACAAGTATTTTAATATTACTTTGGACACATTGGACAGAGATTTGCGCTTAAAACTCAATTAACCCTCGTCTAACCAAGTCTTTTTTGTAACACGTCTAACCAAGATGTGGGGGGGGGGGGGCTAAATTTTTTGAACGAACCCCCTATGAACTTGGTTTTGCTACCAATTGATAGGTATTGTCCTCCCCTATCATACAGAAACCAAGTTCACAAAAATCAATTAAGGTGTTACGTAATTATGACGTCATCAAGGTTTTTCTGGTAAAAATTTAGGAATTTTTTTTTTTCTAAATAACAGAATTTCATCGAATTGAAATGATAACTTTAACATTTCATGCAAGTGTAAGCCTTATAGCATGCATATTTTTTTTTCAAAATGGCGAATTAAAATTGTCAAAATTGTCACCGAGTTGCAACCCCCCCCCCCTCCCCCTAAACCCCAACTTTAACGGCTTACCCGAACCCCACCTTAGGTGATACCCTTTAATTGTTTCATCAAACTGACTGCAAAGGATGTAAAAGAGATTACCCAAAAGCCTGGGTCAGTTGCTTTTGCGTTTTTATGTTGTGGGGAAAAAACCTTAGGGGGAGGTTGCAACAAGAAAGAAACCTGCTGAGCCAATTTTCTCTGCCCCTGCGCCAATGGCGCGGCATACAGCCTTAGCAGAAACTCTGTAAGCAATTATTAATCTAAACGACAGGTAAAATCTTTTGACACAAATATCTTTATGAATGTGTACTTACAGGCTACGCTATTTTTATTACTTTTTGTTATCTAATTTTGCTGAAATATAGTTCGTCTTATTATCAACAAAAGTAGCCGAAAATATTTTTTTCTTTCTTGCCATGTGATTGAAGATGGCTGTTCAGTCTGTAATCACACTTCATTCTATATATCCTCAATGCAAAATACGGAAACAAGTAGGTTTTGATTTTAATGCAATAAATTTCATACCGCTATTGTATAGCACAGTTTGGTCAATAGTAAACGATATACAACATTAATCTTACAAAATGTAGCCTCTAATACAATACTTTACGACAAATATCATGTTATATCATTATAAGAAACACATTGGTTTAGCAATTCGTTGTGTATACACCTTAATATCTTCTTATGAAGTTGCGGTGTACAAAGATGTGTACAATATTTAACTTGTTATTTTTGGAATAAAAATAACGTTTCAAGACATGTTGGTGCTTTCAGCATAAAAATTTGTTTAACATACGTTAATAACATCACTTATCTGGAAATACGCACGAGGTCTTGAAATCTTTTGTTCTCGGGATTGCGCAAAACCCATAACCCCTTTTGTACTATGTACCCCCCGGGAATTTGCTTCAAAAAATCAATTGATACAATTTGCTTACTTAAGCATCACTTGCATTGTCAGTTTACAGATTTATTTGTGCTAAATCCATCACGTATAATACATAACAGCGTTTTGACCAAAAAGAATTATAGCATTCCCTGACATTTTCTGAGAGTCATTTGTTTGTAACAACCATCACGTTTGCAATCACCTGGGGAATACTTCTCTAACGTATCACACAACCCATTTGTAAATTCGTAAGGAAATCTTACGAGATCTACTAGAGAGCAAAAAGTAAAGTACCGCACGCTGCCCCGGAACTATGCCGAGGAAATTACCATAGATAAGTTGTTTCATGTGGAAATTTGATTACAAATCAATGTGAGCCGCATGTAGCTACAAGATGTTTGTCTGTACTGATTTGAACAGTCAAGTAGATAGGCATTCGGAATGTAAAATATTCGTTGTAACATACCTTCTTTAAGTAAGATAATTATACATCAATAACTGGTTATGGGATTCTTATACATGTATAAAGAACTTGTCTGGTTATACTGCTTACGGTAAGCTAAAGGTATGCAATAAATTTTCTAGCAGAATTCAACAATATGAACAAGGTTGAAGTATATTATCATAATAAGACTCAAGGGCATTGTGGTATGTATCAATTTGATGGTTTAATTCTAACACGACACAGTAACTGATTTCAATACATACTCAGGGAATTCATTTATCTTGCTGATGCACGGCAAATATATTTTTAATTCTTTACTGCTAAGAATGATACAAGCCTTGAGAAAAATGAGAAAAATCTTTACAAAATCACAATAAATGGATCATAAGAAGTTACAATTAGAGGAATAAAAAAAGTGTAAACTAAAATGTGAGAATATCAATAGCCAATGTATTTATATTTTATGACAGCGTTTATCATATATATTATATCCATCAAAATCTTAAGTGTCAGGTTTGCTATCAACTATGATAATTAGACGATATCAATGCAAAATACATGCATTTGATAAATAATAAAGAACGGCCGACAAGATATTGTAATTTTTCGCGAATAGCGATACCTGAATACTTTTGCAATAATGGGCAATTGCACCAAAACGCAAATCAAAGCGACCCCGAGCATATGGGTAATTGGGGTTATGGTAGGATCAAATGGGGGGGGGGTTGGGGGGGGGGGTGGTTGCCACCTCGGAAAATTTTAAATCACCATTTTGAAAGAAAAATATCTGCATGCTAAGGTGACTTGAAACTTACAGAACATTTATTAGCAAAAAACCCGACATTTAGAACTTTTATAGCGATTTTTTTTAAAAAGTGGCAAATTTTGCCCAAAGTCGATTTTTTTCGGTACGGAAATACTTTGTGACGTCATAATTACGTAACGCCTCGACCGATTTTCATGATCTTGGTATCGATGGAAAGAAGAGACACTACCCTATACTATAGTATCAAACAATATAACTTTGGGCGATCCCAAGTTCAAAATCACAGGGATAACCCCCCCCCCCCCTCAGGAAGACGTGTTACAGAAAAAGGCTTAGGAAGACGAGGGTTAATGCAATAAACGTAGAAAAGATTCTCATGTCTTGCCCCTGAACTATGTAATAGTTCGCTGCATCTTAATACTGCTGTGAGGATTTGTGTAATTTCTGTCACGAAAAAGGGATATAAAGAACCCTAAAGATACTCTATGCAAAGTACATAACACAAGTGGTTCTGTCTTGTTATGTCAATTGCGAATCAATGTGGGTCGCGAGCTTTATGGGGTCATATGTTCAAACTCGGGTATTAGCAATGAACATGACTTTGCACCAGTAACTGCAAATGTTACAATAAACATAAAAACAATTTAAAATTTAATGTACATTAAACAAAGGATCTAGGAGAGATATTTCGACGAAATATTTGAATGGTCTCTAATGAAAATTTTGAATATTTGTAACGTTTTCATCAGTATTTATTTAGAAATAGTTCAATCATCAATATTAACGTCTAAAAACTACCTTTCCGTTTGAGCTTACTTGACTTGGGTAACCTGACTATAACCCAAACACTAATGTTGGACTAAAATTGGACGTACACATTACGGTGTTAATCAAATTATCTAAGCCATCATTATGTCGTGATATTTATTCTACAACTTTATTATTTAAAATAAATTCCTCAAAGACTGGCAAATAGTCTATAGCATGCCTTATCTTTGATTAACTTAAGGCTGGGGTAGACCTTCAACTAGCATGAACTGTTTTTGTACTCAACTATCAAACTAATTGCATAAACCATATAAAAGTATACATTTTTAGAAGTGGATTTTTACCCTGAACATGATGATGATATCAGTTTTTGACCAAAAATGTCAATTTTGGCAAAAAGTGCCAAAAACCGTATTTTTTGCCCCAAAATTTCTGGAAAGCCTTACTTAAATTTGCCTTCGTTAAATTTTGAACTTTTTTGCTTTTTGGAATTTAGAAACAAATGTCTAGGAACGGTTTTCTCAAATTTTTGATTTTAATCTTATTTTTTGAAAAAATGCCAAAAATCGGCAAAAAAATTGCCATTTTGGTGACAGCGGTGGGATTTTTTGCATTTTTTGACCTATTCTGAACTACGTTAGGATCCACCACATCTTAAGGTGGCTATGACTGTCAAGAAAACAACTGGTTCCATCTTGTCAATGGAAGTGTAAATCAATGCAGTTCGCGGGCTGTATAGGGACATAATACCACGATTATTCGCGATGTATACGCACTTTACTTCTGTTGTGCTACATATTATTTCTTTTAATTTCTTTTGTAAATCTATACATATGAATATACATATATGTACCGTAGATAGAGTGTAAAGTGGTGGTGTACGTGATTTTAAAAAGAACAATACTTAACTCAGTATTATATACATGGAAAGCTCTTCCAAGTGTACACATTCCCAAACTTTAAAACATTATAAAACTTTGAATGGTTGTTTCGGGTAAGATAATATATATTAATATACAATTTTGTGTAAATTGCTTTTTAAATCAATATTCTTACATGAGATAATGACCCAGTTTTGGAAAAAATGATTATGTTTAGTTTTTTGTCCAATGTATCACTTTTGATTTTATGTCTCTGAATTAGAAAAGAAATTGTATTTTGAAAAGGTGTGCATATTTTTCTTTCAAGCTCATTTGCAAGTGACTTGCAAAAAAAATATATATAAAGTGACTTTGATTTTTAGAACCTCTACAAACTTTTTTCATATGATTCTAGAATTCATATTTAATAGGACCATTTCCCCCCAATTCGATGTGTTTATAGAAATTAATTATATATATTATGTGCATAATTTGAACCTGATCAAGCTGAAAAGGGCACCAAAACGTAAAATATGCATCCTTATTGTGTGAAATATCCTTAGATATAATGAAATATTGTTTCTCTAGCCTGTGGAGTTGTTTTTGAAAAAAAAATGCTCGTTCACTTAAAAAATGAACGAACTAAAGGCTTAGAATTAATATTCGGACGTCTGTTTTTTTATGTATTAGTTTGTTTGATATTTTCACAGATCCTTAAATTCCGTCAAATCTCCTTAAATTCCGTCAAAATGTCATTTTAGACAAAAAGTTAAATATCATCGAAACCATTTAAGTCATTTTAGACAACAAATTAAATATCACCGAAACCATTTAGCCTACAAAAGTGATTTTTCTGTCATTTAACTTTGTATGTTGAAAACAAGAAATAGATTTTTTCAATGACTCCCTATCAGTTACAGTACATTTTAGGTAGATACCATATCCAAATGACTTAAAGTTATACTGTACTTTTCTATATAGAAGCAGAGGTGCCTCTAAACGGGAATTAAAAAAATCCGGACAAACGGGATAGCGCGATCCGTTATTAAACAACTGGTTATTAAGGATACGTGAACAAACTAATGTTTTGCTCGATATATTGAAACGCATTGAATCTCAATTCAGTTGGAACGGTTACGCAGACTTTAATTCGTACCTATATTGATTGGAAGTTTGAGTACCTTTGAATTCTATATAAAACAGAGGTGGTCAATATATTCCTACACTACAGTTGAGCGAAACACCTTTTTCAGTCCAGTATATTTTCGGCCATAGTCCAAAAATTGTATGTATGTTTTAATATTTTCAAACTACATAGTAAAAATATGAAATCCTGCAAATTTCATGATTATTGGAAAATCAGAAGTAATTAAAAAGAATAATTGAAAATCGCATATCGTCATGTTTTACCTAACATGAAATCAGTGGTGACACTTGGTCAACCAGATTTACACCCGAGGACGGTTATAATACATTTTGGGAATTGTCACTCTGTCATTAAAAGTGAATGCCACTCATTTGCATTGACACAACATCACACACCTGCTGTTAGTGATTAGTGTAGTTCAATTATCGAGCTTAATTTTTTACGCTGCTGTGGTTTTTGCAGTGATACAATACCGTTGCCTGCTAGGCAATTTTTTTTCCCTATTTAAAAGCGTTGATATTTCATTTCGGTCAGATCTCGGGTTTTTTTCTAGGTTTATTAGAGTGTTACATATTCAATGTTGTTAAATCGGATGTTATTTTAAAGAAGACTTACTAGAGATTATAAATGTTTAAAAATAATTATTCAAGTACCTTTAAATAATTGGAAAATAATGGAAAGGTTCGCATATGACAATGACCGTATTTTGAAGAGGAATCTTAAAATGTTCTAATCATATAGATAAGTCACGCCCTATAAAGAGGAATCTTAAAATGTTCAAATCATATAGATAAGTCACGCCCTATAAATCCCAACGTTTTGCACCTTTCCGCAAGACGCAAGATCGGCTAGATAGCAGTTATACCACGGAAAAATCACAAGAGGTTATATATTTCTATTTAGCCGTGTGTCGCCATCAATCACCAATAAGTGTCAAATGTGACTTCTGCTGTTTTTGACCCCAAATTATTAAAATATCCTGAATAATTGATTTTTTTTTTATTGTTGAGGTAGAACACCGGCTCTACAAAACATATCAAGGAAAATAAAGGTGTTTCATATTTGTTTTGCCACTTAAAATAACCCTCGAAAATCCAATTTTACCGTTGGCGTTTTGACCATCTCTATATAAAAGCATATTGTTTGTTGGCGTTTCAAAATATTTGTTGAGTCGTTCGTTTTTTATTGCACTTATATATTCATATATAAGAGCTGAAACTGATTCCATCATAGGCCTGTAATTCATAATTTCACTCTGCCAATTACAATGCTGATTTAAGGAATTAAGAAAAAAAGAATAAAAAAAGCAGCATTTTAATATAGGGCGGGGTAGGATTCGAACCATGGTTTCTCGGGTACCAACATATCATCTGATACCATTGATCCAATTAGGGATTTGCAAGTAATGGTAAGTTATTAATAGATAACTTTCAAAGTGATTTATTGCGCAACTATTGCACCTGTAGATATTGCATCATGATACTCACAACGCAGTTCAATTTTTGACATGCTTTCAGTAGCTCTTATTACAAATACTATGAGATTTATTCCGCTATTGCGATAATAGGGATTGAAAATTATCACGTCTTATCGCTTCCTTGCTTAGTCTAGTGGTATAGATTTCGAACATTGTCAAGAGTGGAACATCTACATCTACGTTCGAGTCCCATTCTGACTTTCAGCGTAAAATTGATCCATTACTTTTTATTGTTTTTTAAAATGTTTTTATAATGCCTATTTCTACTTTTGATCAAGTTATCACAAATTTTGTCATTTTTGAAATTGTGTAAGTATTTCAAATTGTATTCAAATGGGGAGATCTTAAAATGTTTGCCAGTTAACAGAGGTTGATGAACAGCTAAATCACATTGGTAACGCGTGATAATGCCCTATAACTGCAACCACCTCTAAGACCGTCCCACCAAACAAGAAATAAACCTGCCC
The DNA here is from genome assembly GCA_000969725.1 of Ophiothrix spiculata. Lineage (NCBI taxonomy): Eukaryota > Metazoa > Echinodermata > Ophiuroidea > Amphilepidida > Ophiotrichidae > Ophiothrix > Ophiothrix spiculata. The sequence continues at coordinate 36,830 of JXSR01S005906.1, forward strand.
AATTAAACCCTGCTGGTTGACAAATAAATAAATGAATTGAAAAAAAAAATCAGAGTGATTCAGTTACTGAAAAAATATAGATCACATATTATCGATACACTCGTTCACAATCATTCACTAAATGGGTGATTCCAAAGTAACGTTTGTGAATATAACACTACATAAATCAGACATCAGTAAAAGAATAAAAATGATAGAAAGACACAACAACGACATTTGATGCACGTTACTTATACGTATAAACACAGCTTTGCTCTCAAGCATTAACATCAGGATCATTTAGTCAGCTTTAATTCTAGTAGCTATTATTTGAAACTTGATTAAAGAAAAAACTAAACAGTGTGTTTTGGTCAAATTTTAAAACATATCGTGACTGAATAATTGAGAAGGTGCAATGTTTATTGCTTAGCTAAATGTATTCCCCTGTTTCATTTATTAATGCAATAAACGTAGAAGAGATTCTCAAGGCTTGTCCGCTGAACTATAGTTCGCTGCATCTTAATACTGCTGCGAGAATTTGTGTCATTGCTGTCAGAAAAAAGGATGCAAAGAACCCTAAAGATACTCTATGCAAAGTACATAACACAAGTGGTTCTGTCTTGTTATGTCAATTGCGAATCAATGTGGGTCGCGAGCTTTATGGGGTCATATGTTCAAACTCGAGTATTAGCAATGAACATTAATTTGCACCAGTAACTGCAAATGTTACAATAAACATAAAAACAATTTAAAATTTAATGTACATTAAACAAAGGAGATATATTTCGACGAAATATTTGAATGGTCTCTAATGAAGATTTTGAATATTTGTAACGTTTTCATCAGTATTTGTTTAGAAACAGTTCAATCATCAATATAAACGTCTAAAAAATACTTTTCCGTTTGAGCTTACTTGACTTGGGTAACCTGACTATAACCCAAACACTAATGTAGGACTAAAATTGGACGTACATATTACGGTGTTAATCAAATTATCCAAGCCATCATTATGTCGTGATATTTATTCTACAACTTTATTATTTAAAATAAATTCCTCAAAGACTGGGCAAATAGTCTATAGCATGCCTTATCTTTTATTAACTTAACAATAATTAAGAAGAAATATTGCTTAATATAACGTATTCCAATACTTTTGAGACAATCTTTTTTTCTTGCTAAAGAATAATCCGATAAATAGACAAACAGAATGTTTGCATTGAACGCAGGAAGACTGGTGATTGACAGAAAGGAAATATGTGCTTCATGTTTTGTGTAGAAAGCTGAAACAACTCGCTGAATCTTGAGGTAGAACGTTCTTAACTTTATAAAACCATAAGCATTAACAATAGGGTAGTCAAAGCCTGTAAACTCTTCAATTATCTCGGTAGTCTTCACATACCGCAGAATGAATTAAATCAACAAGTGTTTGAGATAAATTGATTCCGTGTATTCATTAGCAGTTGAATGACACGAACGTATATGAGAAAAAGTTAGAACGGTAAGCAGCTCTTGCTTTATGGAGAACTCAACAACTTGGTTCCTCAGCCATTAGGCGTAAAAAAAAATTGATGTGTTGCCCTCACCCGCCCGGTCGTAAATTTCGAAATTCTACGACCGGCATTTTTATTTTTATTTTTTATTTTGTACACGCTTGTTGTAATTGTTTTGATATTTACGTGTTTTTCGCCTTGAAAATGCAGTAAATACTTCGGCGACTCGACGGACATGTTTTTGTTTTGGAAGACTCTATTCGAAGAATCGTACTGCGAATAAATTCGCAATATGGGACTGTGAATAAGAAGATGCCGATATGGGACTGTGAATAAGAAGATGTCGATGCTACACCTACATAAAAATTTGCAGTATCTGCAGTACTGCGAATAGTAGACGAGCTGTCTCTTATTCGCAGTACGATACCGCAAATAGGTTAGTTTTTAGCTAGTCTCTTGTAATACTTGAAATCCTCGATCGCGAAACTACTAGTATGCGTGCAGATACGTAAAAGTCTAGCACTCTCTGTGCAGAGGTCAGCGATCAGAAGTCATCAAGTCATCTTGTTCGTATGTATATTCAAAAACAAAAATATCTAAATTCTTGAATTGGAATGAAATAAATGGAACCGGAAGGTGTGCTACCTTTTTAGCAAACAACAATTTTTATTTTATTTTTTGAATCATTTATTTATCAAATTTTCATGAATATATTTTGCACAAAAAACACTTCTCACCTCACATATTTTGCATTGTACCATTTATCTCAAGATCTGGAGGTCTTACTTACATTAATACTTTAAAAAAAAATTTAAAAAAAAAGAAAAAAGTCCGACCGTCCGGTCCTCCCGTTTTTTGACCCGTGAGGGCAACACAACAATTTTTTTTTTGGCCTTATGTAAGAAACGCGTAATAGCAATTACTTTCATTTTCTTAAAATGTGAACATAACCCACGGAAAAATAATATCAAAAGTTGTAGCATATTTTCTACTTTTTAATATTTACAAAGACCATGCTATAAGAATTTAAATGACACCTTTATGAACCTCATTACTTTATTTTTTCTTAATTTGTGAACATAACCCACGAAGAAATAATTAGGACACTATCACAGGTTGTAGCATATTTTAATAGTTATAAATCGGAGATTCCAATCTAATCACTGGTTCACAACAAGAAGAGATCAAAAGTGGCGGGGTTAAGCCTTAGACACGTGACAAAAAATAGAGATTCACTCTTATTGTAAGTTATTATGGTTGCTGATAACAAATTTGACCATTTAATGCAGCCTCTTTTTATTTTCACTTTTTTAAATATTTGCAAAGACCATGCTATAAAAATTAAAATGACACCTTTATGTACTTCACTTGGTTTTCAAAGGCAAAGGTTTGGTACGGTCAAGGTTATAACTGAGAAAAATACGGCTCCTTTGATATGGACGGTCACATATAGAGTTGTTTATATATTTCCGATATGAAGAAATCACATTATTAATATGAAGTGCATTCAAAGCCAGTTGATATTCTTGTGAACACTGATTAATCTGAATCTTGTAATACCGTATTTCACTCGAAGCTACAAAATGGCAAATAATCTAATTTCGTTTTCAGATACCATACCGTACAAATGTAAGTTCCTTAGGGATCAATATATAAGTCAACTAAAATGGTACATACTCGTAGATTAATAATTTGATGTCGCTACTTTATGGAAGTCCTCCTAAAGAGTCTTCAGATAATTGAAGTGATATATTGTAATTACTTTTGCTTCATGAGTGCCCTTCATATCACATACCTTTGCAAATAAATTGCTTTAAGACTTTACTATTACTGTCCGGTAACGCTTGCCTTTGCACCCATCTTGAAAAATTAAAACGATCATAGATATAGTGATAAAAATGTAAACAAGACATTTAATCTTTTAGATTTATGATTTGTCACTTAATAAATAAAGTGTGAAGATAGATAAAAAAGTGGACAACAAGTATGACATTATTAAATGTTTACCAAGAATCAATAGTTGGTTAAAGTCGTTCAACTTTGGAAGCTTTTATACAACAAATTCACATTTTTACACAACAAGGGAACAGAATTTAAACACATTTAAATTTATAACCAAATAACTTAGTCAATGTCAACATATCATTATTTGTTTTCGAAAAAGGTCAAAATATCTCGCTGAAGGAAAAGTGTTAACCTATTAAATATATGTAAAAATCCTCAAAAATGAAAGAGCCATTGGACACGTTTAATAAGTATTTAATGCTCTTAAGATTTCCTCAAGTGATACACAAAACCTTTTTCTTTCACTGTACACTTTTTAGATGTTTAAAAGCAAACAGAAGCTTGGAGCATTTGCGGTTTGTTTTCAGATTATGCAATATTTTGATTTACTGTAACCATAGGAGCCTTAGAGACTTGATTAGTTTGTTAGTTTTAACTGTCTGAGGGATTATGTAAGGACATATATATAAAACATAAGTTATCTGTATCTCATAACATGCGCTTTATCAGTTAAGACACTTGCAATACAATACTCACAGTATCAAATAAAAAAAAAAGAAACATTTATTTATTTTTTATAATGATCAACGAAAATGCAATTAAGCGGTCCATAGTGAAGAAGGAAATAGGACATCAAACAATGACACAATAACTGA
>JXSR01S005908.1:23555-37997 GCA_000969725.1 Ophiothrix spiculata
GGTTTCGGCGAAAAAGGGTCAACTTTTTTGAAGTAGTCTTTAGGCGTCATTTTGACCTTAATAATGGACGTGAAATCACTAGTAAAGTTCCTTGTATAAACTAGAGACTCTATTCAGTATGTACGCTAAAAATAGTGATATTCTGATAGGTGTAAGTAGGTAAAACTTGCAGTAAACATGACATTCAGCCGAGCGAAACGTTTTTAGGGACTGTAGCTTTAAACATGCTAAATGATTTGTCATTCAATACCTTAACATGCGATTATTTTTTAAAAATGATGTTGGATAGTTTAAAACTGATTTTATGTACAATATAATATATGTTTGTATATGTAAAATGTTGTCTGCTACTTAAAACCTGTCGAATTCGGAAAGCTTGTAAGCAAATTTTCAAACGGTATGTACAGGGGGGTTATTCAGCTTTTTCTCAAAATGTCTTTTATATTCTTGATTTGTACTGGTAATACCATATTTTGAAGGGGCCCGCATTAAAATGTCAAAATTTGCAAATTAACACACACCCCTACTTATAGTTTTTGAAGGGTAAATGACCTCCATCTGCTCAGGAAAATTTGAATCCTAACTATTTGGCATGAAAATGGCCAAAATTCTAAAAAGTAAAAAGTTAATGTTTCCATTCCTAAGTCATTTTTTTAAATTGTTATATTTCGCTTGTCCGGAAGCCCAAATGGCCAAAAAATGTGGTTTTGTTGTGGTTTTTTTTCAAAAAATGTGATTTTTGGTCAAAAATCAACATCACCATCATGTTTATTGTGAAAATTCCTTTTTGGAAATGTATACTTTTATTAACTTTAGGCACTTTGTTCAAAAGTTATGGTACAAAATAAATTTGCAAAAACATAAAATTGAGTAACGTGCTTTCGCCCCTTAAATACCTTACTTACGTTACTGTTAATGCCACTCTATAACTTATTTTCGAACAAAGATATTATTTTAGCTACCATTTTGGACCTCATTTTAGGCTCCAAATTGAGATTAATACATATGTACATAATTTGGGGATAAATAATTTGCTTGTGAGCTACCGCCCCTTTTTTGTCATAAATATATATTTTTCTTAATGTTGTATTAATGCCACTCTAACCCAACTTGTACCAAAATAGTGCAGCCCTCTTGGACCTCATTCTTAGCGGTATCTGGATTTTAAATTATTATTTAAAATAAATTGAGGATAAAATTCTCTTTTTACAGCCTAGCTGTTTATTTCTATTGATTAATTACGACTATAGACATTTAAATGGCTGTTTTAATCAATTTTAATGAAAATATGTCGTTTTGGCGCCCATTTGGGATTTTTGTTACCATGGAAAGTAGCAATTGGACTAATTTTGATACCTTTGTATTTGGTGACCCCCCAAATCTGAGAATTGAGACCAAAATAATTATAATTTGTACCCTATAAGTCAAATTTTGATCAGTAGCATGATGTGGATGTCATTTTGAAATGCCGTCTTGGGACATGCCATTCTAATGCAAATTGGATTAAGTTGTGAGGTACGGTCCCACAGGCGTTTTGTCGATCAATCCATGTTGCTTCTATTCTTTTTATTGTCTTGAAGTCTTTTTGAATGAATGGGTCTATACGGAGCTGGGATTCCCATTCCCAGGTTTCCACTGGAGTTCTTCAATCCGATTTGTCTGACGTGGGAGGGATCTGATGTGTTTTCATCTCGTTGATTAGGTACGTCCGCAGAATCCGAACTCAGAACGAGGCGAAAAACTGATGCATGCACCATACAACGTTGGATGGTTGCGCTATGGGAGCCTATGCTGTACTTACTACATGTGGTGTAGAAGTGCATGTGAGAAGAAAGTCCTTTGGAGGAAAGAGCACTACAACATCTTAATGAGCTGAAGGATGTTGTTTAAAAGGTTTCTTTGCACATGAAGGTGGAGAAGAAAAAAGAAACGAGGATAGACAGGAAAAATGAGAAAAAGGATCAGCAGAGGGGAATTCAGTGAACCTAGATACAAGCTAAGGGCCATTTTGTGTCCAAATTAATTAATTTGTAACAAAATTTGAAAAAAGAGACATTTGTATTTAAGTTTAAAAGTTTACGACGTAAATTAGACTAATATATTCTATTACACCTGGAAACAATATTCGTTTGCGAAAATAACTGTGCACTTTTTGGCGAAACTGCCATCAATAATATGGTGTTTCACTGCATAGTTTGTTTTTGAATTCATGTATTCCTCCAGTGATCCAGTAATTGGCACATCAAATTCATACCATACGCATATTGTTTTGTATGTTCAGGGCCGACGCTTTGTATGCTTAGCATGATCTCCCTTTTTTAATGTTTTTAGTAAATTACATACAAATGACATTCTTCTACAATACTGTTTACAAATAAAACTTATAGAAAGATAAAAGAGAAACACACCCATTGCCTCCTCTTCATAATACACGGTTGCTCATATAGTTGGAATAAAAACATTTTTTACCACTTTTTTATGTAAAGGTTACTTATGTTGAAAATATCTGGAAACTTATGTTGCTTTTGGCCGGATTTGATAGTTAATTTTATTGGGTGTGAAATGGAACTCCGAATGTGATAAATGTTCTCGTGTACTGGTAAGGGGGCAACAACAACAATTTGTAAAAAACGTGATTTTTAGGTCCAATTTGATTTAACCCCGCCTTGTTCAAGGTCACTTCTCTACTTAAGTTGAGTGGTCATATGGATTTTTTATCTGTAGTAGAGTGATAAGAAGGGGATTAAATGACTTTGTCACGCTTGACTGAGCCAAGAGAATGCTTGGAAACAAAGCACAACATGATCCTTCAACGCCCCTCAATTTACAAAAATAGGGTTTTAGTGAACGTTGAATGGTTCCTGGCGGCTTATGACATCTTAAAAGGTTTTCAAGATTTCACATGCTACCGGGGACCATTCCACGTTCCCTATTTTGTAAATTGAGGGGCGTTGAAGGATCATTTTGTGCTTTGCTTCCAAGCATTCTCTTGGCTTAGTCAAGCGTGCCAAAGACATTCAACCGCCTGCTTATCATTCTACTACAGATAGACATTCCATATGATCACTCAGTTTGAGTAGAAAAGTAACCATGGAACAAGACGGGGTCAAATCAAATTGGACCTAAAAATCACGTTTTTGACCCATTTTTGTTGTTGCCCCCTTACCAGTACATGAGAAAATTGATCACATTGGGAGTTCCATTTCACACCCAACACCAACAAGATAACCTATCCAACCGTGTATATGTGACTGTTCATCTCAAATGAGCCGTAATTGTAGCAAACTTCATTTTGCGCTAAAGGTAAAAAAAAATACAGGTCAAGGTCAAGAAAATGATCGGAAATATGAAATATATCTGTATATTTTGAGGACAATCGACAGAAAATAAAAGAGTTACTGATCTTTTAACGCGATTACCTCAGTTGTACATTAAAGTTATCAGGGATAAAACCCCTGCAAACCTTTGATGGACCATAACTTGACTTCTGGAAATCGAGTGAAGTTTATTGATGTCATTTTTATCCTATATCAAAAGTGAAAATTACAAGAGGCTGTATTTACGGCTGTCTTTGATGGACAGTCACATATAAAAAGGGAAAAAATGTTCATATAATAATAATCGCGTCATCACGCACACCAAGCATCACTTATTGTTTAATTTTCAATGTTACTCTGTCACTCTTTCCATCCGTTTATTGTTTTACATATAATAAGTTGATGAGAAAAGTTATGAAAGAAAATTTGTTTGCCTTCCCTTGAACCAACAAGATTTATATTTAGGGTATACATATACTCCAAAATGGTCAAATCTTTACAAATTGGACAATTTAAGCCTCGTTTTAGTATAATCTGTTGTGACATCGGGCACCACTAATGATGTATACTTTTTTGTAGGTAGACAGTTACAGTTGATGAGTTTGAATTTCGCGTTACCATGGTTACATGTATGCTATTCAAATGGTCAAGGGGGGCTCTCACTATCTAAAGTGACAGGATATTATTCGACGAGATGAAAAATAGGGCTACAAATTTACGCACAAAATAGGGAGTCATTTTTTGTACACAACATGAATAAAAACGGGATCATCCAGGTTGGAAAATGCTGGTCATTGAGGTAATCAATGCAAACTTGAAATACCCAATGGCCATAGGCTTCAATAAAAATAAGAAGAAAAAGTTAGTTCATGGTCTCATTTTTAAAGTTGGGACCCAAACGCGTTACATGTGTGTTTTAGTAAAATATAGCCTCTTCTTATATAAAACCCTTCGGATTTCTAGAAATATGCATCTTAAGTGCATTTAAATATATATATCCTGAAAGCTAATTGTGTCAGCAATTTCAAAATGTGCATATAAAGTCAAGCATAAAAGGTGGCTAAGAGTTATACAGGGTGAGACAAACAAAATTATCGTCAGTTGTTTGATATCCAGACAAATAATAGAATTTGTATATAAAAAGTCAATGCATTGAACATAGAGTTTAGCCTATTGCCCAATATGCCCATCCGTACATATCAGAAAAAAGTTCATCATCAACGCTGCATACATTATATACAGGGTGTTACAAATTTAGGAGTTAATTGCAGCTTGTAGTGTTTGTATTCAGTTAAGTGTGTCCTGTGCATAAAATTTAGCAAATAAGCATAGAATTTAACATTGCTTAACCATATGTTAACCTGATGAAACAAATATGAATCTCAATTTTGTCATTTGAGTAATTTTAAGATTGATTAAATTGATTAAAACCCTCCTCTTGTTAACATTTGATATAATTAATTTCAACTTTCTACCCGAAGCCCCAAGACAACCCCATCCATCCCCTCTATCATCTTCTTGAACTAAAACGTCCTCTTTTACCACTTATTTGCCCTTATATCCTCCTCTACCTCCTCTTTGATACAATTCCTCCTCCTCCTCCTCCTCCTCCTCTTCCTCCTCCACCACCCCTGGCTAATTATGTTTATCGAACCGTAGCAATTACTGGTTAAATTATTTATTTTTTATTCTTCTGGGAATGAAAGACCATTAATCTAGCTTTCAATTGAGCCCCCAAACAAGTCTATTTTGGTTCCCATGGTGAAAATATACTGAAAAAGAACATATATTTTAGATAGAAATGTAACAAAACCACCTTTTATTGGGTCCCAACTTAAAAAATGAGACCTCATAACAACAACATCAAATACTGGCCACATCCCTTTGGGAACCAACTCATTGCAAAGGTCTTGCATGAAAAAGATCCGATAATCAATATTAATTACGCTATACGGAACAGATTTTAGGGTCCTGTCAACCCTCCGTTTTCAGAAATGTTTTCTGCTCTGTAACTCAGCAACGGATAATCAAATATTAAATCTAAATAAAAGTATACACTTCTAGAAGTGGGTTTGTATACTGAACATGATGGTGATGTCATTTTTGGACTAAAATGCGTAATTTTGGCCCTCAGATCCAACATGATCTTGTTGTTTTCCCAAAATTGTACTGGGAAGCAAGTTCGTATCCACGGGATGCGCTGTGTTGGAGACGAACCCCATAATTTTCACAATGTACAAATAGGTTCCAAAAATCTCCGAAAGGTACACAAAAAGAATACCTGTTTATTAAATCGAATAGGCCCATTAAGGGTTTTTTGATCGATGCGCTCATATAGATGAATACGATTATCTTCCGATTGTGGGCAAAATTGATGAAATTTGAATAGAATCTGACATATTTACATAAAATGAAAGAACATGAAAATAAAATCCTGTTTGGTCAAGAGAAGACAAACAACTTTTCTTTCATGACCTTTCGTGAAGTTTTATATTTACTGAAAAAAAATCCCCCAAACCGAGGGTCTATTTGAATTGGACGGACAACAGTTGTTGTTCATAGATGTTCGCAGATGCAAAAAATATATGCACAAATAAAAAAGGACAATACCCAATAGTATTTCTTTCAAGGTCAACTTCAGTGAAATCAGACCAAACAATTTAACATCCAAATTTCAGTATGTTGTGAGGTTACGAGATTTGCCTTTCCTGTAAAAGAAAATTATACGTTGAAATATTGATTCGACCGTGCACTTGATGTTTAGCATGAATATTGATATGTGTGAAACAAATTAAAACCCTATAAAATCGAAAAATATACATGGAAAACAAAATATGTTGCGCATTTGTGACCGTCCAGCCCAAACCAGCAGTAAATGCCAGCTCTTGTCATTTTCACCTTTTTAGTTATTTGCAAAGACCATGCTTTAAAGATTTAAATGACACCTTAATGAAATTCAAACGATTTCCAGAAGTAAAGTTATGGTCCATCAAAGGTTGTCAGGGAGTAAAATGTATAACTGAGATAAATGCGTTCAAAGATTAGTAAGCCCTATATTTTCTGTTGATTGTCTTAAGAATATGCCAATTTATTTCACATTTCCTATCATTTTATTGAAATGAAAGTTTGCTGGTGTTTTGTAGTAAGCATTAAGATTGTGAATCTGTCAAAAAATCAATTTCGGCAAATTATGACCTTGACATGTATTTTCATCTCTAGCGCAAAATGAAGTTTCTGGCATTTACTGCTCATACGGGCTGGAAGGTCACATTTATATATAAATATTGTGTAAATATAATGTAAAATACATATTTATGCCGATACGTTTATAACAAAAAGAAAACATTTTTCTTGAAGTCTTGAGAAAATCTTGCGTTCTTTTAAAGTCCTGACACTGAAAATCATCACGTTATATATATTTGAATACCCTTTAGTAACATAGTCAGTGCACTGGTTCGGTGGTTATGGATCCCGACTCTTAATCTCATGACCGTGGGTTCGAATCAAGTCATAGTCGTTTTGATAAATTTCTTTTATTTTTGGCGTAGCGTGTTGAATTTTCTTCCACCTCCCCCCCCCCCCTAACGGATCGTCGCCGATTGCTCCAAAACGCAAAACAAAGTGACCCCGGGCATTTAAGTAATTGTTTTTACATCCTTTGCGGTCAATTTGATGAACAAAACTCGGGGTTACCACCTTAGGTGGGGGTAGGGTAAACCGTCAAAGTCCGTGGGTAGGGGCGGGGGTAACCACCCCCCTATATAAAAAGTCGCCATTTTGAAAAATATCTGCATGCTAAAAAGCTTAAACTTACAGAACATGTTAGAACTACCATTTCCTTTATTCATTAGCAAAAAACCCGATGAAAATCCAATATTTAGAACTTTTATAGCGGATTGTTGATTTTTTTTTCAATTTTCGCCGAAATTTTCCGACCTAAAGTACTTTATGACGTCATAATTACGTAACGCCTTGACCGATTTTAATAATAGAAAGAGGAGACCCTACCCTATACTATGGTATAAAACAACCACACTTTTGGCGCGTCAATTTCATTTTCACAGGGGAGGGGGTAGTGATAACCACCCCCCTCCCCCTCCTTAGGTGACGACGTAGTAGAAAATACGTTAGGTGGACGAGGGTTAAACTTGTCCCGGGTTCGATTCCCGGTGAGGGCTCTTGCCCGAATGGAATCTCGGAACTTTCCTTAGACTTTAGTGATTGCATAGGGCAGATATTCAAGATCTAGTCCGTTCCGCAAACCCGTTTCTGTCAATTTTGTTATGCCAAGATCCCGTGATATATGTCATCTCGAGATTTTGGCAGAGCGAATGCCTAAAACACGAGATATGAGTGAATCACCAACTTTTCTGAATGCAGGCTGGTTAAACGCATGCGCTTTTGTACCAAGACAGTAAGTACACGGTGGAAAAGCAAAATTTCGTTTAAATCTCGATATCTTGGCAAAAAAATGCCTGCCTAAATCTTGATATCACGGCAGACACATTTTGCCGAAATATCGAGAGATTTCGGCAAGCATTATGCCGTCATCTCGATATCTCGGCAAGCGTTTGTGGACATCACGATATCTCAGACATCACGGGTATTCGGCGTAACAATCGCAATACAAATCGCAGGCAAGTATGAAGAGCCGAAATTGAGCTCCTTTTGTACATCATATCATGATATGTTTTTCCTCTTGTTATTTCTTCATTTACAGGTCTTATAGGCAAAATGTATTATTCAAATTTCACCAATCTGAGTTTTTATATGTTTTCTGCCAGAACTAGCCCCAAAACGATTCATTATCTTCTAAAACACAACTGATGTATGTGATCAAATCGTTTGATTCAAAAAACTCAAAATCGTTGAGATACTATATAGGTCCTAATGCTTCTATCTTATCAATCGCCAAAAAAATCACATACATTGTATTTGAAAACTCCAATTTTCATATCCCGTTCCCAATTTGCATTTGCTTTCACCCTTTTCAGATAATAAGGGTTCAAAGTTAGCCTTTTCAATAAGTCGTATTAAGAAAACAACATCTCGCTGCCATTTTTTTTCTCGTTTGGCGATATTTGGATTTTATAATTCGATTAATTAGGTCGATAACTGTTACAGGGTACCTGTGACTTGACTGATATTTGATAAAACATAAACAAAAACAAACAGATCTAAAATTATTATGGACCATAAAATGAAACTTTTACATACATTTTTTTATTATCCAGTAAAGACAAGGATGTTACACGCAATGATTGTAAGGTTTCATGTAGTACAATGTACATACAATTATGTGATATATGTACTTTTACATCATAACCGACACCTTGGTATTTGCATCACCCGCATTACTTTGTGCTATTACAACTGCAACATTATTAGAAAAGACAGGAATCATCCGCAGTGTTTCTATATTGGACAAACAGCTATACCCAGTAAAGAATAGTAGGCACATACCAGTTAGAGGTCCCAAAACGGACTGAACAAAAAATAAATAAATAAATACAAAAATAAGCATTTGGAAAAACTGAAGGAGAAATATTAAGGAAAATTAGTAATATGTACCCTTTATTACAACATTGCATAAATGTATGTTCCTCAATATCTTTTTTTCTCTTAAAAATGTGCAGTCACGTGTTTCCAAAAAGCCTATTGACCTCTTTGCTTCCTTCAGAGTTCCCTTCCCCCTTTTTTTCATTAATTTACATTACGTTTTCCTGATTTTAACATTCAGTCAATTGAAGTGAGGTTTTATTATATTACCTCATAAATATTCATGGAGAATCGAACTACCTCCCCGGTTGTTAGTTTTTACTATTTTCCTAACAACCTCAATCCCAGAGTAGCAGTGAAATGTAATAATGCAAATACTAAATGGTTTTATTTTTACAGTAGTGCAATCTATCCCTCGGTACTGTCTATGAGACTATTACCCCTCGACCTGCGGTATCAGGATAATAGTCACATAGCCAGTATTTCGGGAAAGATAGATCTCACTTCTTCACCTTAAATCATATAGTATATGCACTTGTATAACAAAACAGACACATTCACTTGTGTAACCAGGGTCCGTTTCATAAAGATTTGAATCAAGCGTACGTTTGATTTATCAAACGTAAAATAGATAGATTCAATGTAAAAATACGTTTGAAATCAAACGTACGCTTGATTCAAATCTCTATGAAACGGGCCCTGGCACACGCTGTAAAGTAGTGACGTCATAATTTATGCAAATCACCCAACACTTGCGATCTGGTTCAAAACAAACTTGGTGGCCATTATTGCCACACGTTAAGAAAATGAGGAATAATTTTCATTTTAGTTTTTGTATTTTTTAATTCAAATGATGCACAAATAAGCATAAAGCACGGTAATGTGTTAAAGAAAAAAGTCTTATAATACATGTAGACCAGAAAGTCATCCCTTTTACAATTCTTTTCAGTTATATGTACATACGTGTATTGTGTTAATACGTGTGATCAGTGTAACCACTACGGACATGCTATTTTGTTTGGAACCAGATCGCACGTGTTGGGCTAATTATCATAAATATTACGTCACTACTTCTACAGTGTATATCGAAGGTAAAGCGCCATAAGGCCGTACCATTTCTGCGTAAAGAAAATCCCAAGGTCAAAATATTTCAAGACCCGATTGTTCGTTCCAGATGTATGATATAATTGAATACGCCAGTACAAGAAAACCCAAACTCCAATAGCTCGCTTCTGTTAAGTTTTGTAAAATATAAATGCATACATATCTCTGAAAATGCTTTCAAATCACTAAAAAACATTTTCATGTCTATATATATATCCCAATCATAGTGTCACATTTGACCTTGTAGTTGACTTTTTTAGACGTTGTTAGATAATTTTTGTATTATATAGTTGCAGAGGGGAGCTCATGGAGTTAGGAATTTCTTGTACTGGCTGTTTGAATATAGCAACTATGTACGACAACAATAAAATAATAATTAAAAAAAATACTTACGCCTCTTTGTTATTTACTTCATGCATGATCACTATGGTATTAAATCCAAGTCCTAACTTGGTGGTAGAATTAACTTTAATATTGAAAATACCTCATCCGAGATAAAAATGAATGATGTATTAGTAAATTATTTTGGTCTTGCTTGTCAAAATATAGAAACGATTTTACAATGATATATATATATAAGTGCAAAGAGTGGTTCGTGTTGGGGCTTAAAATGCGTTGGGGTTCAGATAAATACTTACCATGCACCTTATAAATATTGTTTGGTGAAATCCTTGAATATAGGCAATGTCCAGTTACATTATTTACTTTTGTTGTTGTCATAATATTACAGTTACAATTACATTAGCAATAAAGCAGTTGTCAGATGGTATACATTTATTTATTTTCGTCAAAGTGATATTTGTCAATGTAACAGCATGTTGTGTATAAAACAGGAAGGAAGTAATCTTTATATCGAATACATTGAACATTTTTCGGTTGGTACATGGTATATTACTGATGATTTAGACTAAAATAGAGCATTATAAAATAACTCAACGCTGAGATGTCTGTATCTTTCGACTGATGGGATATAGGGAACCATTTATTTTCTATCCTTTCCTCTTTTGCCTTTGTTTATCCAGATTAAGGAAACCTTTAAGAACCCAACAATTTCTAATGAAACACTATACAGCGTAATTATGGCTGCGCATCTACTCATCATTTAAAGTTGTTAACACTTTCTTTGACGAGAGTCCATTTTGTTTTCTATTATTTTCTCCATGCAAACTTACGATACCGTAGTACTTAAATTCTTTGATAGCAGCGCATAAGTACATCGCGTCACGTTAAAAAGATGCAATTGTATGCTCCTATATGTTGCTCATTGTAGTATATGTAATATATACTTTTACGTATACAAAAGATGAGTTGTTTTGTCATGACGCCATACATAGGCCAAATGAGGGAGTGCATTGTAATTAAAAGGTTGACAAATGCGAATGAGGCATGAATGAGAGGTAATAAACAATACTGAATAACTATATGTCATTGCACTTTACATGATATACAATGTGTCTTATCTTTGTATAGCGAGGTATGGTTCATGTGGAGGTTCTATAGGTCTTTGAAGCTTCATAAAAACTACATTACTTTCGTTAGCCATTCTGCCTTCTAGCTCTGTAGCCATTCTTCCTTCTAGTTCAGTATAAATGTCTTCAGCACGGGGGTACCTTCCAGGAACGTATTGGTCCTCAGTGTTTGAATTATATTGGTTTGAATAGTGATATTTCAAAAGCAATACTATTGATATAATCAGGAAAATAAGTGCAACCATTCCACAGACTACTGTAGTAATCACCCAGTGAAAAAGATCTTTGTCCTCGCATACCCGTTTGCATTTATTCATAATATTTCTAGAGCTTGCGTTCTTTGGCATCTCTATCAAACCACCATCTGGAGTTTTTTGAGTTGCCTCAATCTGATGACTTTCATCCGGGACTTTTTCACCAGCAGGTTGATTCCCTGATGTTCCACCTGTAACTGTCAGCGGTCCAATATGACAAGAACTACTTTTATCAGGAAATTCTGAACTTGAAATTGTACACATAAAGACAGCACCATTATCACCCGAAGAAGGTATAAATCTCAATTCTGCATACACATTATTATCATGTATTATTGTTTTTGAATTCATGATTTCGTCGGTCCTTGATTTTGTCCATGTAATAGCCACAATCGGGTTTCCGATTTCGGAACTACAATTTAACACAAGTTCCTTACCAGCTTCAACGACTACTTGGCTAACCGCTGGAGAACATATAGGATCCGTTTCACTAGGAAAATAAAGGATGTCAATAGTCACAGAACTGGATGGTAAATCAGGAATCGAACTTGTTACGTCCGTGATCTTGCAAACATATTCACCTTGATCCGTTCTAGTAACATCCATTAATGTCAAGAAATAAATCTGGGACCCACCAATTAGTTGACGATTTGCTAGAAATACTCGTTCATCTACACCCTTTACGACTCCTTCGCCTAATGAAAGTCTTTCCGGTGTTCGGTCTCTTCCAACATAACGATATATAGTTACTTCCATGGTGCTTTTTAAATTAGACACTTGACAATGAATGCTGAATACACCATGTTCCTCGGCGGATGATATCGGCGCTGAAGCCACTAGTTCGAGTTTGGCTGCCTTCGTTAAGCTTACAAATATCATAAGTAGCGCTAATGTGGCATATAGCACATGTTGATACATGGATGTCGTCTGCTCCGGCATTTTGGCGCGAATGTTTTACTATAATCCAAGTACCACGTGTTCAACTAAGATGTCAACAACTATGCAGTAATCAAAAACATTTTGATTGCAAACATTGAGATAAGCCGTCCCGATGAGTTAATGCCAGCCACACATCAAATACATTTTATTGTATCAAATATTAAAAAAAAAACCAATTTGCTGCAAACATATTCTTAGCAACTGCTGTATAAAGTTCACGTTAACTTCCGTTTGTATGTATTTATTTTCCTCAGAGAGAATTGAATGCAGGAATATGATATATAAGTAAAGAACAGCGAGGATAAACAGTACCTCTTCCGTTTAGAAGTTTTACCATGAATGATTTCAAAAGGTAATAGATCCGAGGAGTAAACGATATCTCTACTTTTTGCATCGACGATGTGTATTTAAGTGCCTTACGTACAGACTTGCAATCAGATATTAGATGGGTACAGTCGAGGCCACATGTTATGCCGCAAGGTATTGTGGTCCATTGTAATGAATATGCATCTACGCGGCGAAAACGTGACCGAACAGATAGATCGAGTTGCTTAAAAGCATTTGACTTGGAGCTAAATATGATACGATAACAACTCATAGAAAAAAAGACGACTGAAAGAAAAGATTGAATAAAAATACGCAGGTATATATACGATGAACATTAACGGCGGCGATGTAGCAATTAAAGATAATTTCCTGAGTGCTGGCTGGATATAATTGAGATTTACGCTGAAAACAAACTGTGTGTAATTGAAAATGATTAGACACTGACTTCTGTTAACAACATGCATACCAACTAACTGCACCATGAGAAATAAAAATACGCAACGAATCATAATAGCTAGATTTGATTGCGGAGGAGATATTTGCCAATGTTATGATTGCAATCCGAGACAGAGATACGATAATGATAAGGTCACGTTTATTCTCTTCGTTAATGGACGGACACGGAAGCTATCCTAAGGCAAACCACTCATGTTCTTTTTTTACTCTTACATCAATCTATGCTTAGTTTGCTTACTTTACTTGAGTGCCTCTCCGTAGATTCGTTTACTTGAGGCCATTTAGCAGCCCCTGCATTAACTAGAATCTAAACCAAGACTGCCAATCAAAACTCTATTAAACAACGCAAATTTGTAGCATTGAAACAAGAAACGATTAAAAAGCAGTCGATTTTTAAAAACTTAAAACATTCTGTCATTTTGAGTTAGTTGAATATATCAGATTTCAGGCAATATATTAATGATTAACATTGTAAGAGTGATATGTATATAAAAGTGGATTCAATTGTTACATGTTAAATTTGCAAGTAGAGCATAGAATGGGTTAAACAGGATGCTCGTAAAAACATCAGCGGATGAAAAGTAAATAGCTTTCTATATCTGCCATGCAAATTATCTAGGACTAAGTCAGACTTGCGTTTATCTTACATCGGCGCCAATTTCATTCTATTTTGAATTACTCTTGCGCCATTCTTGTCAAACATAATCTTTGTTTTTAAAAAGCCACTCTTCTACTCAACACTAAATGATGTATGTTAGATTAATATTTCGTGGTCTTAAGTAGATGGTGTATAATTAAAGGGCATGATAGATTTATGAGCAAGGGAAAGTATACATTACACTGTTGCTCCTATTTATTCAACTTCTTTCTTAAGAGCATTAATATGCGCAATCTTGATTTGTTATGATACTAGAGTGTCCTTAAATCGACTTAAGACCTACTAATTGGGACTCGAAATTCACCTTAATCAGTCTAAGGAGCGTTTAAACGCTCTATTTATACATATTGTACTATGGGTGAATATTCAAACTCAATTTAAGTGCTATTTAGGTGGTTTCCCTCAAAATCAAAACAACG
>JXSR01S005908.1:82126-93004 GCA_000969725.1 Ophiothrix spiculata
GGGTCACAACGGGTCAGTCATGACTCATAGGACGACGACGACGACGATGGAGCAAATTTAAGAAAATTCACATATCTTGACACATTTGTAAGTCTAAAAACAGTATGTTATAACGTTGCTATTTTGTTTTGTTTTGAGGTTTATACTTTTATATAAGTTTAAAGAAAAGAAGCCCACAAAACACTGACAGACCAATATACTCTAAACAGATAAATAGAAATGAGAAATGCAATGAAGAAGAAACACGTATATTTCCATGCTTACAATCCTACCAGAACTGTCTTATCATGTCTATTCCGTATGATAGATATGACAAAGTCATATTGTTATGACTTAACATGTGTTCTATTATTTGAAGTCTCTCTCGTCTTCTTAATCCGGTATGATGTATCGTTCCTCCTAATTATCCCATTGCGTACTCTCAAATTCATTATAACAAATTCAACAAATTCAATTGCTTGATAATGTATTAACTTGTTAGGCTTCCACTAATGACACCCTTGCGTTCTTAGAAATTGAAATTGAAAAATTAGTAGTCTCAGAGTCAGAGATACAAACATTCTGGAAACATTAATTGTCCCTGAAATTACACAATTTAAAATGTTTAATTAAACACAGCACAGCAAAATGCTCGAGGAAACGTAGCGGCGTAACAGATTTCGTATGTATACAATATTACATTAAGATAAGCTCCTGCATGCTTGAATTGTACCATATGTTTCAGCATCAATAAACACCCATGTATCTTTACTCTTTGCATGGATTTAAGCGAGATTCGACAAACTTTGAAATTTGACCCCCTCCAACCTAATGGGAGTCCAAATTCCGTCAACTTTTGATATAATGTTAACATTTTCCTACTTTTACGGGAAATACTAACAAACCGTGTGTTGCAATATTTTGAGGTTGGTGTAGGTGAATTAGTACTTTGACCCTTCTGTTATTATCAGATTTATATTTTATCAGATATATATCCGATATACCTTATCTTGCACAATCAAACTCGTTTTCGTGTATTTCTGACCAGTGTAAAATCGATTTCGTCAAACTACATGATGCCATGTCTTACAGAACCCAGGCAAGAGATAGAAAATATAAGAAAGAAAACATTCTCATTGATTCACTGCCGAGCTTTCTATTCAGCACACTTCCGCCGATATTACTTAACGACCGCCGCGTTCCTTCTGGATATCCTCAGAGTTCCGTTAATAGAGTGGTTCGCCGTCAGCGGCTTCTTTTGTTGCATGTATGTCCATTAGTATTTGCCCGTGACTAATTCACTGCTCAATCAATGAATGAAGATTTTTTTTTTCTTTTTCAATATTGGTTTTGATTTAAAGGAAGCACAGATGTACACATCTGTATACGGTTAGCAAGGGCGAGATATACTTTCATGATGTGAAAATTTTACCATGGTGTAAAGTTTTCATTCAATTAACTTTTTATAAGGTGTAAACGTGATATTATGATGTAAAATGTTGTCATGTTGTTAAATTTTTATTTTGGTATTGATTTCTTTAGGTTTTATATTTTGTGAAATATTTATAGTGAAAACAGATTTGTCTCGAGTTGGGTAATTCGATTTTGTTCTATTCTATTTATTTATTTTATTTTATTTTTTGAAAAAAAAAAATTCTCAATCACGCATATTTTTCTCATAATAGTATTTTCATTACTAGTGTGACGCCTTTGTTGCCAAAAGCTACTAATTTCAAGATGTTCGGACAATTTGATTGTTATAAAATTGTGACAGATTGTAAGCTTGATACTTCGTATTAAAATACAAATAATATTGTATAAATATGTTATGTTGATTTTAATGATAATAATAAACTTGCGTTGTTTTGCCTAAAAACGGACGTGAACTACGTTTCTAAAATCTCCCCATATGAACTCTGTACTACCTGTTTTCAACATCTACCGTATTTTATCTATAATACATTCCGTCTAATATTAACAGTCGTATAATTTGCTTCCAAGTTGAGCATTATATCGAGACAAAATTGCAATATTACGTAAAAAATGAAAACTACGGCATTTCTAATGTTTATGTTTGAGTTTTCAGCATGTTCAGTTCACTATCTCAGGCTGCTCAGTTATATACAGGGTGTCCACGAATGATTTTTACCCGGTTTCAAAAAATCAGAAAAAAATATTAACTCATAATTTTTCATAAAACAATTAGCTTTTATGCAATAGTGGATACGTCTTCTACATTTTCCATAGGTTTCATCAAAACATCATACGTCATTGCTTTGTGCGATGACGTAATTGAAAATAGATAAAAACATGGTTTTGATCTGTAAAAATAATCATGCAGGTATAATAAATACTGCATAATGTTTGTGAAGTTTAATGAATACAACCTGACACACTTCAAATTGTTTTCCTTTTTTTTTCAATTTTTTATGATCAACACAAAACATAACCTGACAGACTTCTGAACCTATTCCTACTCAGAATAGCAAGATAGATTAAATCAGATATGAAAACTTGAAAGATTTTTCTTTCTTTTTAAAAAAATGCAATCATGTGCTAACATATCGAATTAAACATATTGATGGAGTTCCTTTTCATCTAAAATACACACTTTACCTCAAAGAAATACTTAAAATCATTGGATAGTAACAAAATATCTATCTATAAGATAAAATAATAAACAGCATACCAGATTACAACTATTCAAATATTGTTTAAAAATGGTTATCTTAACCATTGTCCTCCTGAGCTTTTTCGTAACACGTCCTCCGAAGGAAGGAGGGGGGGGGTTGTTCATCCCTAATATTTTGGAACGGAATCCCTATGAACTTGGTTTTGCTATTTATAGATAGGTATGATCCTCTCCTCTCCAACAATACCAAGATCATCAAAATCGGCCAAGGCGTTACGTAATTATGACGTCATAAAGTACTTTCAGATTGGTAAACCAGGCAAAATTGCATTATGGCAAAAATGGCCACCAAAATCCAAATTTTACTATAAAAGTTTTAAATATTTTAATTAGGTTTATTGCCAATAAAGAAGGGAAATGATGATTCTAACATGTCTTGCAAGTTTGAGTCTTATAGCATGCATATTTTCTTTCAAAATGGCGACTTAAAACACCCCCCCCCCCTTCAGAGGACAAGGGTTAAAGCTGTTCAAGTGCAACCAAAATCATTTCTTTCTAAAGGGCACCTTTATATCCATCACAGTCAATCAATAGCATCTAAATTGTAAATTTACATTTTAATTTTAGAAAAGAAAAAGAGATTTTAGTGTATTCAGTTTTAATTGAATGTTTACGGTCAACCATTTCTCTGATTACAAATTTACAATTCGCAAAACATATCCTGTTTGGAAAAATCTCCATAACTTTCCACAGGAACATGCAATTTAAAAAATCAAAATCCTTCAGAAACCTAAAGACATGTATAATTTGAAAACAGGATTTGACCAAAACCCTACCCACACAGGTCCTTTAAAATCCGATGGTCGGGTATAAATCATTCGTGGACACCCTGTAGAATGCTATAGCTATAATAGCTCAGGGGTTATATCCTTGCTTCGTGATACAGACAACAGGCCGAACCATAGTCGGCCTCCAAACAAAATTTTCCCAACCAAACATTTGGTCGTGACATCACCAAATATTTGCCATCGAATTTAAAGTATGAACGGGTAACAAACATTTGGTCCAATGTTTACATAAAATGGCATATGGCAATTCAATAACATGTGCAAAATTTTATATATTTGGTCTCAACTCGGTGTTGAAGTTATTTTGTTTGGAGTCACTCGTCATTTTGACGTCACGACCACATGTTAGTTCAGCCTTAACCCGCGCAACAACCATGGTTTGAATAATATGCAGTGGACACTATCTTCACGATTAAATAATAGTTTTGATTCACATTTTTCTGAGTAGATGGATAGTATTTACCTTTAAGTTCATTTTGCACTTTGAATACTGAATATGATTTGAAAATACTAAGATAAATAAAAGAATATAGAAAATTAAACCAAAATGATGTTCTAAAAAATGAAATACAATAAAAATGATCACCAGTACTCATTTAAGTCAGCTGTATTATTATGTAGTGTACGATTCAATTGACTCATCCAGTCCAAAGGTTTGTTCCAATAAACTTATTTCAAAATCTGTATACATATGTGACCGTCCATCCCAAACCAGCCGCAAATGTAGCCTCTTGTCATTTCCACTATCAAAAAACTTGTAAAGACTATGCTATCAGATTTAAACTGACACCTTAAAGAACCAAGTTCATTTGATTTCCAGAAGATAAGTTGTAATCCATCAAAGGTTGTCAGGGAGTAAAATGTGTAACTTTATAAGATAAACGCGTCCAAAAATCAGTAAACCCTATATTTTCTGTCGTTTGTCCTCAAAATATACACATTTATTTCATATTTCCAATCATTACTTTTAAAATGAAACTTTGCTGGTAGTTTCAAGTAAGCACAAGGATTATGAATCTGTCAGAAATGTATTTGAAATTAAACATTTGAATCAAATTTGAACATTAAAATGAAGTTTGCTGCATTTACGGCTCGTTTTATATAGGCTTTTATTATTACAGTTGGTGTATTTCAACATTTCGCCAGCTGATGCCATACCAGTACACGTCATAATGGATATTGACTATGTCATTCAAAATTCTAGTAAAATATTATCACAATACCTGCTTGCTTATAGCCAGCCTCCATAGCTCAGTGGTTAGAGCACTGGTCTTGTAAACCAGGGGTCCCGAGTTCAAATCTCGGTGGGGGCTTTCTTTCTCATTTTTTTCATTTTCTTTTATTGTAGGTCTCCATTTTTATTTGAGGATAAATACAGTCAATCTGCTCAGAAAAATGCGAATTAAGGTATCATAACTTGATATAATGCTCAATACATTTAAATTATACGAATGTTCTATGACTAAACAGGAATGCAGATGTTAAAAGGTTGAAATAGAGATATGATATCTTAGTGCTAAGTAATTTTTAACCACCTTCGCTATTTGTTTTCTGGTACATCGTTTCTTAAGGCGTAGGATTCTTTAACCAACCCTAGTGAACTTTAAACTGACACGCTCAAAGTTATTTTTTTATACCATAGTATGGGTAATATTTTTTGTTTTCATTGATACCAAAATCATGGGAATCTGCTTAAGCGTCAGGTAATTATGACGTAACAAAGTACTTCGTGTCTGTTTGCCGAAAATTTGATTATCGCAAAATGGTAACCACAACAAAGTTTTGCTAAAATTCCAAATATCAGTTTTCATTGTATATATTTCTGCTAAATAAAGTAAATGATCTTACGTGTACTGTAAGTTATTTGAAAACAAATATGCATTTTATGAAGCTTAAAAGCTTCATAAAATGCATATTTGTTTTCAAAATAGCGACTTTTGCACCGTACCCATGGGCTTACAAGGGGTATCCTCGAATTTTTTCACCAAAATGACCACAAAGGACATGCATGGGGTCACTTTATTTTGCGTTTTGGTGTTTTTGGTGCAACTCTGTTGGGTGGACGAGGTTATCAGACAAAACAGGTCATTGTTATATGTTATTATTCAAAATCAACGCGACATATTTGAAAAATATTATCTGTAATCAAATAATAAGCATTGATCACTTTAGACTATGGTCACAATTGATCGTACGAACAGTTACGAGCAGTGTTTAGTCCGTCTAGTAGGATCACGGTCAGTTAGCTAAGCGAGCAGTGAGGGCGTCGCTTGCTGCCAGCAGTCCTTCTAGACGGACTAAACACTGTTCGTTACTGTCCGTCCGATCAATTGTGACCATAGTCTAAAGCTACGGTCACAATGTTCGTACGATCAAAAGATTCGTACACATCATTTAAGAACGAGGTTCGTACGACGTTCGCACGGCGTTCGCAAGAATAGGGTTCTTTTTTTAAAATATCTGACAAATGTTAATTTTTATGAAATTTCTTTTCAGGGCAATGTTAATATACGTATTTCCCCTTGACGAAAATGAGTTTTGTTTTTAAAACAGATTTAAAAATACCCTTACGACTGGTCGCAAACGCCTTACAAACAAGCTGCGATCAGTTGTTTTGACCGTTTCGTACGAACGTCGTACGAACGCCCCAAGAACATCGTACGATCAAAAACAGTTCTTAAGCTCGCAGCCTGGTTATTTGTCGTGTTCAATATCTTGTTACGACTGCCTTGCGAATACCTGCATACGATTGCCTCACGACGTTCGTACGGCGTTCGCACGACGTTCGTACGGCTATCGTACGAACATCGTAAGAATATCGCCATTGTAATTCTTATTCAAACGAATACTTTTTAATCAGGATTTGCCAGATACGTGCTAATCATCTCTCTGGGATTAGCATATAGTAATCACATTTGCTTTATATGTTTATATTGACATACCAATGGCTCGTACACGAGCCATTAGTATGCTGTTTTTATAATGTTTATTATGTGAACGAGTAAAGGCACTGCGACTGATTTTTAATTTCAGGGGGCTGAATACCGTACTCTTACTTGAAGTTAAAAGTATTGAGTGCGAGTATGCTTTGCGATAGTGGCGCCATGGGGAATTTGAATATGATGTCATCCCTCATTTTTTCATAAGAGAGGAATTTCTTATAATGACGTTATTATGTGCCAAATTCCTTTTACCCTACTCTTTTCTCTTTCTCTAATTCTACACCTTCTCTTAATACCCTTTCTTTATTTGTGTTTTCTCAATTTCGTCTTGTCTCCCCTTTTCCACGTTTTATTCTTGTACTTTATTGATCGAAAATTCACAAGTTTATCGCACGAACACAGTCAGAAATGTGTGCGATCTTGCGAACTGATTATGAGTAAACACTCTTTCGTAAGACCACCGCAAGACGTTCGGACGAAAGCTCACGAAGTGGTCAAATAAACATTGTTAATCGGTCGTACGACCGCCGTACGACCTATTGTGACCATAGCTGTAGTCTTACCACCTGTCAGAATTTGAAATAACAAATCGATTTGTTTGACCGTTGTGTTATTATTAGGTTTCGGCAAAAAAGGCTTCACATTTTCAAAGTGATCTAATGACGCCATTGTGAACTGCACATAAAATCAATAGTCAAGCTTTATATATAACTTTGGAAAAAAGGTGATATTCTAGCGAAAACTTCCTTTTGTAATTTCACTTCGAGTTTAAAATTAATTCTAACTAAAATGTGTCCCGTTGTGAAAGGAATTTTAGTCCCCCTAAAATGGTAGTCCGCCATAAGGGAGTAAAGCGTGAAACTAATGTTGCGTGAGAGTTGTTAGCCTATACTTTACTGTACAACCCGGACAATAAGAACGGCGGACTTCCATTCCTGCTACACCTGTCATATCTAAAGGTATAGTAAATTACGAGATACGGGCTATTGAAACTGAGCAAAGTCAAAAATCACGTCCAATGTCGAATTTCTAATTTCATCAGAAACGTTATCTTTGAAGTGTATTCTATCATATTAATCAGGTTCTATCGAAAACATAAGACAAATGTTTTAAAAAACGAGATAAAAATCGGTTCCCCGTTCAAGTTTTAGCAGTAAAGAAACTTTAAACTCAATTTTCTCAGAACTACAGTGTGTACGAGGAAAAAGGAAACCGAAATTTACGCTCTTTGTTCTTTGACACGGTTGACTGATTTGGAATAATGTTTTGCTAAATTTATGCATAGGAAATTGATTTCCAACAATACCAAATACTCTTACGTTTTTTACCTTGTTGAATAATTACGAACAATTTCATGAGTTACCTTCTTGCTCATGATGTGCTTGAAGTCTTCTCGCAATAAGGACTCATTTAGGACTCATTTATGGATGACTTAACATCGGAATGCTCCTATATTTAGCTGACTGAACACAGGGGAGTGTAACTGAGAACAGGACAGTTGATAAAGATGATTACATGATTCATTTGCTTCCTATTTGATTTATGGAAAATCTAGTTACAAAATTGAATTCCAAACCACTCATAAGCTTGACATCGCATGTTTCTTAGTCCATGCATAATTTAAACAAGCTAATAGCACTGCAAGATGCAGCTCATCGTTTAACAAAGCAACATATTTTATTCGTCATATAAATAAGAACAGATAGCCTTCAAGACGTTGCCGGTATTTTCAAAGAGAAATTTCCTAGGGCTACCTTAAAAGCAAAGTCTTCAAAATTAATATCCACCAAATGGCACCAAGAGACATCAACGATCTACGTGACAGAATGTTGATAGAGGTTGGTGTATTAAGAGGGCAAAGAACAGCTATCCGTAACGTTGTTAGAGCAAAAAGTAACACACTGCAAAAAAGTTGGGCAAATAGACATCCCTACCAACTGTTGGGCAAACTAAAAAAGGACCGTAGATCAGACACTTTTGCCAAAATTTTGTATCGCTTTTTAATAGCCCGCAGATGGTAGATGGACCTGCGTTTCCGCTCAAATAGTTTTGTCAACATTAGGGCAGAGATGTCTGCCCAAAACTGTTATTTGTGTTTTGCCCGACGTTGGTAGGGATGTTTACTTCATCAACGTTGGGCAAAATCACCTCCAAATTGCCCAACTTTTTTGCAGTGCAGACTAGAGGCATGTGTACAACACAGTCGATGGACGCTATCATGAAAATCACAGTGACAATGACTTTTCCATTGTGGTACAAAGACACATTTAGTAAAATAACTTTAAAGACGTTAAACTTGAAAATTGCTTGGTATGTGTGGACGATTTTGATATCATTTTGAAGACAAGATTCAAATGAAAAAAAAAATATGAACTTCATGAAAATTAATCAACCAAGTCCAAGAATGGAGGGCTAAAATCTCGGTTTCCTTTTTCTTGGACACCCTGTATAGTTTTCTGATTCAGCCTGATGCCGTTTACCAATTTGAATATAACTTTGTAACCGAACATCCAATAACTAAAAGCAAGTTGTCATTTTCAAGCTTAAAATATAATCTTTCAGATTCATTAAATTAATTTTCATGCTGGCACCCTTAACAAAAGGTACCTTTAGATATGACGGGGCACACATATATCAATAGCGTCATTACTATTTCAATGATAGCATTGAGTAACATATCTAGGTCGAGATTACACAGATCGAATTTTTTAAAATTAGGTACGTTCTTAGTTAATTGCTTGGAATGATGCTTGACGTATATAGATGGCACACTCACGTAACAGATTGTAGAAAACACAAGTAAAGCAGTAGTGTAAGCTTCTCAGTTGTATGGGCTCCATTCTTAAGGAATAATGTGAATTTACCACAATATTGATAATGGGAGGTGAGCGTTTACATGTGTTTGGTATGGAGTTTGTCAGCTTGTATTAATATATTTTCCTCCTGCATTTAAACTTATAACTAGGGGAATCCTGAATTTGGGAATGAAAACAAAGATCTTCGAAAGGCTTTATACAAAACTTGAATATTAAATAGCAAAAACAGTATGAATGATCATTAAAAGACAATCTAAGTAAAAAATAACATATTATTTTTGATTTTCTTTAATAAATAGATATAGATCATAAAAATGATACAATTTTAAATGTTTGTTTTATATCTTTATAAATCCTAAGAAATCTTCAAACAAGATACTTTTGAATAAATTCGGTTGCCAGCATTGGTTCAAAAATTATAAAATGTTCCTCTCTTTAAAATATTAAAAATATTGTTTTCAATATTTTGACAGTTCCTAAAATCATGAAAGTGCATCTTTCTTCGCATATCCAATTTATCCTTTCTGGAAATTAACGTCCAGTATGTCCTAATTCTGTCGTCCTTCGTTGTGGTTGATACACCTTCTTTCCATGTCTTTTTTAAATAACACATCATCATTCTTCTTTACCATCATAAGGTCCGTGCTTCAATCAATCGTGAATGATGCATGTAGAACCTTATTATATTGTTATTTAGAATTATATAATTTATGAGTCAATTGTCTAACTGGTTTGTAAGAAAATCATCGCTATTTATTTTCACAATGTGTATCGGGACTCCCTGTATAAAATACATATTGGTGGACAGAGAAATTGCACACATTTTTTTACCAAATAACGTATTTGTTGTGACTGCCGGCAAAAACTCAACAATAATTGCGAAAAGTATCTACTGTTTCAAGTCTCCTCTGGTTTACACATTTTCAACATCTTATGAGATATAGATGGTAACCTCTATATAGCAAATTCAAGAAAACTCACATATCTTTTCATATTTGTAAGTATAAAAACGCTCTGTTATACCTTTGTTATTTTGTTTTGTTTTGGGGTGTATATTTTTACCGGTATATAAGTTTTAGAAAGAAGCCCACAAAAACACCGACAGCCCAATATATTTTAAAAAGATAAATAGAAATAAGAAATGTAATGAATAAACATGTATATTTTTGTGCTTACAATTCTGCCAGAACTGTATTATCATGTCTTATCCCATATGACAGATGACAAAGTCATATTACAATGACTAAACATGTGTTCTATTATTTGAAATCTCCCTCGTCTGGTTAATCTGGTATGATGTATCGTTCCTCCTAATTATCCCATTGCATACTCTCAAATTCAATATTACAAATTCAACAAAATGCAATTGCTTAGTAACGTATTAACTTATTAGGCTTTAACTAATGACACCCTTGCGTTCTTAGAAATCAAAATTGAAAAATTCGTTTTCTCGGAGTCAGAGATACAAACATTTTGGGAACATACATCGTCCCGGAAACTACATGATTTAAGGGTACGAGGATTCCACATGCTCAGGAAAATGTGAATCCTAACTATTTTTCAATCATGAAAAGACAAATAGTTTCCACTGCCTTTGCGGGGACTCGAACCATGGATTATGGCGGGGATTAGTCATGCATTACGAAGCGAGCGCTCTACCG
>JXSR01S005909.1:12622-24122 GCA_000969725.1 Ophiothrix spiculata
TTCTAAACAATCGAATGTGCATAACAAAGTTATTTAAAGAGGCCATGATAATGTACTACACGTAGAAACAAAATAGTTAATATTTTAGAAACTCTATTATTAGTAGCCTACTGCAATTTCGTCCATTATGTGTAAGTGTAACTTCTGAACAGAAGTGTTATTTTTTAGGAAGTTTAGGAATCCATTAACTCAACACTTAATATAAACACTAAAGCGTCCTATCACAGAAGAACGTCAACATGACGCAATCGTTAAAAGTACACTTACAGATTTCAGCATATACACGTAAAAGTAGCAAAAATGCACTTCAGCACAAAAGTTGTGTTTAGAGACTTATCTAGACTTAAATTAAAGACTTAATTTAAAACAGCATTTAAAACATTATAATCAAAGGAAACGACTTTAACGGTTAAAACAGTAACATTTCTTCTCGAACTGTGGTGTTAGTAACATTGTTAAAATCCAAAATGGCGCCTGCATTGCTGTCCCAAATTGTTACCAAAATACATTTTTGACTATAATTCATAAAGCATTTTTTCATTGAACATTTTGAATATTAAATGCTTTTTTAACGCCACATTTAATTCATTTTCGCGTAAAACAAAATTTGATGGATATTTTACGGGGAACATTTTAGATTTGAAACACGGTAACTATACACAATTTGCAGAGATAATGACTTTTTGCAAATATGAAAGCCAAATCCATCAATCATTTTGAACATTTAATCTTTAAATGCTTTTTTCATGCCACCCTAAACCATTTTAAGTAGAAAATGTAATTTGGCGGCCATTTTGTCCCTGATCTTAGGTGTGTTTTGTACTTGAAATAAGTTAACAAGAAATTTGGGAGAAATACATGTATGTCTCTCTCAAAGTCATAATTCATTGATTATTCTGAATGTTTAATGTCTTAGTGCTGTTTTATTTCCATTCTTTTTCTCTTTTGAGTGGAAAAAGTGTATTGTCAAGTATAATACAACTCTTGTAACCCTCAAATCCATTTTCCATTGTTGAGACATTTTAAAAGAATATTTTGATATTCATTTGCAAATCTTGTTTAAATCTTAACCAACCCATTTTGAAAGTGCAACAAATGCATCTTTAATCTGATCACGGCCACCATTTGTAATTTGAAGTATGTTAACAACTTTGACTTCTTTACGGTCGCCATTTTGAATTTGGAGCATGTTAATAACACAATTTGTAGAGAATTTGTATGTTGTACATTTAAAGCTTTATCATTTCCATTAGTCATTTTGAATGTGATGGTCAAAGTATCCCACTAAGGTTACATGCAAAATACTAAAGTGCATAAAACCAACCCAAAATTAAACTTTGCAAACATGATTGTTGGATTCTTTTAAAGCGACCAAGTTGGTAAATAAACTGACTTGAAATGGAATCGTTGTGTTCCTTGCTCATCCCAACGACTGATATAATTGGCTAAGATCAAATTAGTTCAAATGAGTAGTAATGCTTAACAATTATTTTCCCTTCATTGCGTCTTTTTTGCTTTTACTATTTTCTATTGTTGAATATCTCTGTTGTGATATATCATTTGAACCATAAAGTGATGTCCTATACAGAACACTTGAAGCTATCTTTTCTTTATAACTTTTTCAATGATTTTAATTAGTAAATATTTCGTTAAAGGAATATAGTCCAATTGCCTCACCTTTTTTTTCAAATCTTTTGAGATTTTGGAACCAAAATATTCCTCACATTTTGTGTTCTGTTCTGTTTTGGCGATATATATGAAAATGTGTCTAAGTATGGTAACCATAATTAATTCTACACAGTAACATATAGGAAGCACTGAAATACAAAACTGCCCACAAAATCAAAACCGTTTGACCGACCGTTCTAGTAGTCATCTCTCATATGACATTGACAACTACATTTTGAAAAATCGGACCAAGTCCTTTAAACCACAGGGGATCTTTTTAACGGAGTCAATTACTACAGCTATTTCCTACTTAAGTATTTGTTATGTGTAAAATACCGTAAATTATTGTGTTCTACGTCTAGCAAAACAAAACAAAACACACACACGCACCCCCCCCCCAAAAAAAAAAACCCCACACGCACCCCAACCCTCCATGATATGCTTGTAGTAAAACACATAAAGTTATTTGAACATTTTGATTAACAGGTCGTTTTTTAATGTAATAAACCAAGTTTCATAATTATACTTATTATTTTGTCATTTACTATTTTGTAAAATACAACCTTCGTTTTATTCACTATAGATTTGAAGTAAGCAACTGTAAGAGTTTGTGGATAGACAGGCTATAGTGCCGTGTACCTACAACTAAAATATATAGACTCACCAGGTATACACTATATGCAGCACCCCAAAATAGAGCATTCGCCAACGGCTTTACGTGACTTCCGAACCACGGAGCAATAAGAGTAAAGTTTCTTGCCCAAGGAAACAAGGAGACGTAAACCGCCTGGCCCGGGGTACATGTCAAAACGTACATAATTTCATCTTCTCACAAATATCAATGTACTAATATTAATTTTAGAGAGCTTGAATCATCTCATTTTTTTCAACTGAAGATGACAATATTTGCTAAAATCATATGGTACTTTTTCTCAATATACAAACCCTCAGAAACCTCCAAGTTGTTGATATTTACTTCAAACTTCCCATATAGTATGTGGGAAAAACCTTGACTTTTGGCTTGACTGCAAAATGGAGTCTGCACAATTGTTCTTGACTGATTCTTAATCTTTGAGACCCATAGATTCCAGAACTGAATGATGCAAAATCCGCACCATTGAGCATTTTGATAAATCCAAGATGGCCGCTAAAATGACATCCATAACATGTTACTAGTCAAATCTCGTTCAAAACCACACCAACATGTTCCTCTCATCACCACAAGGAAGCAGAAAAAGTATACTTTTACCTATGTCTGAAATTATATGGACCAAAAATGTAAAAGGTCATATCAGAGGTCACAAAACTGGCCCTATGGGACTCCAAAATTTCAAAAGTCTCCGATTTTGTTCAGAATGGTCTCAAACTATTCGTTTTACAAACCTTTTGCATCATTTAGTTCTGGAATCTATGGGTCTCAAAGATTAAGAATCAGTCAAGAACAATTGTGCAGACTCCATTTTGCACTTTGTCTTTTTCACACAGACTACTATCATAAATCAAGAAACTAAACATATATTTCAAAAAATATAAGATTCATTTAAAATTCTTGATAACAATATTTTACAGCTTGAGTGAGCCCTGAATGGGGCATGATCTTCAGTTGTCAACGATGGCAAAACTTTACATATCGATAGGACTGGTCTTAACATTGGTGGGATGCATCCAAGGTAAGCTTACTTGTCTGGTTAGAGATGAAGAGAAATTGGTTCTCTATAATCATGATAATGTAAGTAAAACAACTAAACGCATAATTTGAGCCTATCTAACAGCAGGGTTGATAATATCGATACATGTTGCAGAGTACTGAAATGAATGTTGAAGGCTCTTCGTGGGTTTATAGACCTTTTCAAACAGCGATCGGAATATTTCGGAAAACATGGTCTCGTGCCACAGCAGTTGCAGTCGGCAGACGACAATGAAAACACAAAAATGATAGTACCGCAAAAGTGCATAATAAAAACTGCAACGTTCGTCGTTATTCGAAACATACTGTAGAAGTGTCGAACTTTGTCAAAAGATGAGGCACTGAGGTACTGTTTATTTCCGGAAACGATCGAAAAGCTTTCGGGTATCTTCGGAAAAGATCGGTTTGAAAAGGTCTATACAGTTACTCAGTTTGCGTAAACACATGCATCCTGCTTGTCCAAGTCATTAAAGAGGGAGGTGCCTGCAATCCGTGTTCATTGCAAGGTAAGAAGGATAACCCTCTAAGCCCTTACGCCAGCAGCGCAAGTATAAACTCCATGCATTTTGAATATTTTAAGAAGGGCTACGGACAGTTTACATGTCAAGATTATAAAAGTTGTAGAAAAATTGAATCTAGTAAATCTTGCCATAGATGATATCTTCTAATATCTGTGGTTTATTCCAGCTCAACAAGCATTTACCATCGTACCCGACCCAAACCCTATTCCAGAGACAATAGGAACATACACGGTGACAGTGAATCGTGTCTGCACGGGACCTTGCCCAGCAACACCCCAAGTGCTTCGTAAGTTGTTTTTAAAAGATACTTTTTTTTTATTTTAAACACTACAATCTCCGAATCAGAATTAGACTTCACACAGGGACACCCCCACCTGCTATGTTCATTAAGTGTTAAGGAACCCTGTATTTAACAATACGTCAACTCTTTGGTTTCACAGTTGGATAAAATAATAAATTTTCTATAGCAAGTTTTCCATCAGTAGTTTTATCATAAAGTCTATGCAGTTGGTTCACTCAGTGTGCTGTTTATAAGCCGTGGAAATAGCAGTTTGAATTGAATGGTGGGAAGGGCTTAAATCACCCTCTAGTTTAGCCCGAAGTCTAGCTTGATAGTAGCCAGAAAACCAATCAGAAGGTACACACCCGGGGGGGGGGGGGGGGGGGGGCAGATAACAATGCGACATTGGGCCAATGTTGGCAACCATCGGCAAGACCGCAATCGGCAAGCCGACGTTGGGCCAATATTGGCCCAAGGTAAGAAAATATGGTAACAATTGATCAATTTACAATCGACAAGCCGATGTTGGGCCAATGTTGGCCCAAGGCTAGTAAATTCTATCATAGACAGCATCAAACACCACAGATAATATATACTATGTCTATATGGGCCTTCTAAACATCCCAAGAAATGTAAGACCCTTATTTGAGACATACTTTAGAATAGTTATTGCACTCTTTGACTACTAAAGGTACCTCATGATGATGTGACACTTCTTGACATTGCTCTAGTACTATGGTCGAGTTCCCTTTGAATATGACTAGTGAGTTGTGGCACAAATATATTTATTTGAATGCCAATATTCAGCGACCGTATGTTGATCAGAGTATCGGCAAAGGATGCTCCTGAATTCACCTTATTGTAATTACAAATAATATTGTAATACCAAATTTAGTCCATTCTGACCAGGTTCTGCATATGCTGTTTTAGAGGTGGTGTGTATATAGGCCTACAGCATCGGGTTCAACGTTGGCCCAAGCTTGGCACTGTATCGGTCAAGTATATACTGTTCATCGGTTCAACGTTGGCCCAAGCTTGGCCCAACACTGTTCTTGCCGATGTTGGACCAATCTTGGTCCATCGGACAAAACAAGATTGGGCCAATGTCGTTAGCCGATATTGGCCCAATATATGACCATTTATCGGCCCAGCATTGGCCCAATGTCGCATTGTTATCTGGGGGTGTTCTCACATTAGGGAAATATACGTGTATGTGCCACGGTTTGGGGGGATAATTTTGCCATTTTAGGTATATCGATGGGTGGTATTTTGACACAGACCTAATGCGCCCAAATGGAAAAATTGGGTGTTTTGGGGGAAAATTGTCTTAAAAAGCGCCCGATTTGCTGCAAAATGGTATGGTGAAGGGTTGCAAAATTGCATTTTTTTAGGTATAGAGAACGGTCCTTATCGTAAAGTCTGTGTGGCACATCCCCGTACAAAAATATTTTGAGAAGGGCGACCCTTAATGTCAAAAGTTACCCTGAAAAGGTATCCCTTATTCTAAAGACGTCGACGACGCCAGTGGTTAAAATTCCAACCCTCTTTTTTCTTCGAGCGTCCCGGGGTCAACTGCTTTTCTGACGAACTGTTTCACGAAATTACCCATTCGTCTAAAACAAATAGTCTAATTACTATAAATAAATATACGAAAACTGCTCTTGAATCTTTTCACTCTAGATCACCGGCTATCATTACAGTGGGTACCATAATAGATGATCACTTGCATTTCTTATTGACGCTTGGAATCGAGTTTGATATCATGTGTTTGATATGATGGTGATAAATATGATGATTTAGCTCTTTTTGCTATACATAGGTTGTCTTTGCATTATTCGATTATCTACTGTATTCAGTTTTGCAATATTTTCAGGCGTTCGATCCGACTCAGGAGATTCAGCTGCGACAACTACACCAAATGTAGATTATGCTCCAGTTGACGCAAGGGTAACTTTCAATCAAGCAGACACTAGCCAAACTTTCACTGTCGGTATACTAAATGATAATGCAGCTGATGGTATGTGTCTGGAAGTTCTTGTCTTGGAAACACTTGAGCTTAATGGCATGTTGATTGGCAGCCTTTTACCCAGCGTAGCGACAGGGGACAAAGTTAATTTCAACATATTAGATGCAAACCCAAGTGAGTGTCATTGAATAGCCTATATAGTAATTTTTGAATCATTTTAAGGAGAACATGGAAGTCGCAATTTGCTTACAAATTGAGAGCTGTGTTGTTATAATCTGCCTTCGATGCTTTTAGCCAGATAGAATTAGACGATAAAGAAGAAAACTGCTGCTGCTGGTGGTGGTGATGATTTCCATCTCTGTAATGGAAACTTTTAACCATTGAATGCAACGTTTAATCAATTTTGCCATCGGGATGTGGAACAAGGTTTAGTGTTTTGCATATTTTTGTGAAAAAGGATATTTTGAATTTACGCTTTCTCTTATAATTTTGCTTTGATAGACATTGGTACCACAACATTTGCATTTGGCGGGGCTGCCCCACTGGTTGTAGATGAAACCAATGCAGATTTCACGAGGGCGATTTCGCTAACAAGAACATGTACTGGTGGGGGCTGTCCATGCACTGCTCAAGTAGTTCGTAAGTATCAACATTATGGTGAAAGTCGTAAGTAATTATCACCCTTGTTTAGACTTTGGCAATGTCTAAACATGTCAACTCTGAGAATTTGAGAATTAAAAGCATTTACTGCAATGGAGTTACCAAGGCATTAACCAAGGCTTTGAGAATATTGTAGACCCAGATTTCCCCAAAATGCGTTGTAAACATTTTGCAAATTCAAATAAGCGTCCACGCCTGCCTAGCTGCCTCTGTCAAATGATGTCCTGGTATCGAGATGGCCTTCCAGATATTCCTGTCTTTCATATGTGCTAAAGTCGACCAGTATCAGGACCAGTATCTTCCCTCAAGATTTCAATGAAGGTTTAGGATGTCTGCAAGATTTGGGTTGGTACCCAGTGCAGAAGTTGAGATAAAATTTCATTCCCTCTAGAGCCGCTGTTTCCTGCCAATCTCAGTCGGCATTCTCTGATCTTGTCTGAAAGTTTTGACAGCTCTCCTTATACTTTGCTGTTGGTTACATGCTGCTTCAAGTGGACGTTGAATGCCACCCTCAGCGTCCATTATTTAAGTCCGAACTTCCCGCAAATTTGTGTCACTATAAAAGTTGGTAAGAATGCCATTAAATTAGCAATTAACAACGTCAAATTCATATTTTGAAAATCTTTGGTTACCCCTTTAAAGACTCCTTCATTACACGTTTCTGTATTTGTTTCTTTCTTCTCCTTAGGGGTACGTACAATGGACGGAACAGCTACTGCTGGTAATGATTATACAAGCTTGCCGGTGACGGATTTAACATTTGAAGCGTCCGAACCAACAGGCACTACCAAGATGTTTAATGTGATGGTCACGGGAGATACTGCGTCAGAAAACGATGAAAGATTCACAGTAGAAGTTCAAAGTGTAGATGGAACCGCACCATCACCGGCTGTATCGCTGAGCGTCGAGATTAGGGACAATGGTAGGTAAACAGTGTGCCAATCTTGGATTTTTTTGACTGTAATCATGATAATCATTAGTGTTTTTCTCCGAGAGAGCATTCGTTATTGTATTATTAGCAAGAGACTGCCACAATATGGAATATAATTTTTATTTAGTTATTCTATTCATTTGTTATTTCTTACTTTTCTTATACAAATATAACAAGAGATGATTCTGTCACTGTAGTGATCGACGCGGACCCTGCCGCAAGCTTTTTAAGACTCATGTGACCTCATATGTGACCCTTGTTCGGTTGAGAGTTACAATCTACAACACTTCGAATAGCCACGTAATAATGCAACGTGACTGAGTAAATAAAATGTTTTATGGAAATCACGTTTTTTGACCCCTGTGACCTCAATGTGACCCTTGACCCCAGTGGGTCACATGACATGTCGGGGTGTGGTCAAGGATTATTTTGACCAAGTTTGGTCAAGATCCGCCTTTGTTTGCAGGACTAATGGTGCACATGGTTTTGGTAAAAATCAATATTTGACCCCATGTGACCGACCCCGGGTTACTCCCATGAACACACCTTTTGTTAAGATTTTTGTTATGAGCTACTAACTATACATAAATTATACGATCATGCAATGTAACCCTGACGAGCTGATTTTTTGGTAAAAATCTTGTTTTTTACCCCTTGTGACCTTGTGACCCGTATTGGTCACATACATATTAAGGTAGAATCAAAGATTAGTTTGACCAAGTCTGGTCAAGATCCGCCATAGTATGTAGAAGTTATGGTGATTTTAATAAAAAAATCAATATTTGACCCGTGTGACCCTATGTGACCCCGGGTCAACCCCATGAGCACAACTTTTGTTAAGACTAATGATCTATTTACTATACATGAGTTATACAATCATACAATGTAACTCTGACGAGCTGAAATCTGTTTCGTAAAAATCACGTTTGTGACCCCATGTGACCCCATGTGACCTTATGACTAGTTGGGGTGGGGTCAAAGATTATTTTGACCAAGTTTAGTCAAGGTCCACCATTGTTATGGTAATTTTGGTAAACATCAATATTTGACCTGTGTGACCCCATGTGACCCCAGTGCACCCCCATGAGGACAACTTTTGTTACGACGCATGAGCTCTTTACTATATATACATAAGTTATACAATCATGCAATGTAACCCTGACGAACTGAAAACGTTTTTGAAAAAGCACGACCCCATGTGACCTTGTGGCCCCTATGGGTCACATGACATGTTTACGTAGGGTCAAAGATTATTTATTCAAGATCCGCTATTGTTTGTAGAAGTTTGATTAGATTTTGGTAAAAGTCAATATTTGACCCGTGTGACCCCATGTGACCCCGGGTCACACCCATGAGCACATCTAGGGTTAAAACTTATGAGCTACTTACTATGCATGAGTTATACATTCATGTAATATAACCCTGACGAGTTGACGTTTTTGACCCTATGTGACTCCATGTGACCTCGTGACCTCTTTGGGTCACATGACATGTTGACGTGGGGTCAAGGATAATTTTGACCAAGTTTGGTCATTATTATGTTCTGAGCTGTCCGATTTCCAAAAATATCGGTCGTCGAGCTCGATATTTCTAAAACTCATAGCGAGACCAATATCTTTGAGTATCATGCGATAAAATCCATCCAATTTTATATCAAAATCCGTCAAGAACTGTTGAAGTTATAAGCGTTCTAAAATGACAGAAGAAGAAAGAAAGAGGAAGCACGAAGAAGACAAGACCCTGCCGCCGCAAGCGGCAGGGTAAAAATGGAAGTCAGTCCATATCCGAGTTCCCCCTTTAAACAACATAGTGAAATTGCACCAAGAATATCAACAGGCATGCAATGTTATTGGGAGAAAATTCTCTTAATATCCTTACATTGGAAGGAAGTTGAAATTTGGCCACCTGGGGTAGTTCATTAAAAGTAGTGACCCTTCTAGATTAAAATTTAATTTATCAGAGTTGTTTTTACATGGAGGTAGATGAACGAGTAGAGTGGTCATAAGAATGTTTGACACGGTAAGTTGGAATATGTGGAATATTTATGCTTAGGCGTTGGAGCACATTATTGGGCTACAACTTTGTACGACCGGGCGTAACCCCGCCACAGCTCTGATTTTCCATGATGACCAGTAGACTTGAGTATGCACCTCTAAATAATTTCAAAGCATACAACACTCTTGATGTATAAAATCAAGCCTTTAGTGGCCATCTTGCAAAATCAAAACTGTGGTCAGATTGCGGTCGGTGTAATGAAACACACCGACCGTACAACAATTGTGGTCCAAATGTGCTCCAGCGCCTTTAATAGTTATCACTGATATCGTTTTGATTATTTGGCCGTCAATATAAACACTGTCATGATTTAAGTACTTGTTTTTAAATACATTAAGTTCAAGAAAAAATAGATACGTATCTAAAAGATCATTTCTGTATATGGTAAAATTCGATTTTTTGACACTGAACGAATAACCAAAGTCAATTACATCAAGTTACCCCAAAACGCTACCCTCAAATGGTCTATGACTTCGAAAAATATAACAAACCGTTTTTATTCCAAACTCCAATCGTGACCCACACAGGTCAAATTGCTAGATTATTTACATTTAATTTATTTAGCACACCTAAACAAACACAATGCAATTTGTTGGCCGCAACTTATTGCAACATTGAAACAACCCTACAAACGTACAACAAACATTCACCACACCACAGGCAATGAGGATAAAGTGCCTTGTCCAAGGATACAACACGCTGGCACGAGTGGGGCTCGAACTCACAGCCTATGGATTACGAGACGAGCCGCTGCGCCTTATTCACTCGGCCACCTCTATTTTTTTGCTTAATTTTGAAGTTCAGACCATTATTCGTCTAACAGCATTTTATTTGTTTCCGATTTTGTAGATATTACTTGTACTCCGCAACCAGCAACAAAAACAGAGGCTCCGACCGAGAGTCTTTCAGTTAATGTGGTGCGAATTGGAGGTTATAGTATAGAAGCCACGTGCAGTAAGTGTACATCATGATATTTGAATACCTTAAAAGAGCTTGGTCTGATTTCTCAAAATTTACTTTTCAATGACATGAAAGATGATCACTCAAGAGGTCTAATTTTTAAATTTCTGCTAAATCGGTCAAACCGTTTTGATTTTATGGACAATGTTGTATTTCAGTATGTTACTGTGTAAAATTAATTATGGTTACCATAATTAGACACATCTGCATGCATATCTCCAAAACAAAACATAATTCAGCAGTGAAATTCCACATTGGTTATGAGAAAAATATGAGCAACATTTTGGTACAAAAATCTCAAAAAGGTTAGAAAAAAGTTGAGGCAATCGGACCACGTTCCTTTAAAGAGACTGAATCAGTCTAAAGCCAATTATTATATTGGTCCTGACACAAATAATGGGTAAATTATAATATTATGTTGAAAAAGATTGAGTGTTACGACTGAAAATGTTCTTTATATCTGGAAATCTTCAAATAATATCGTACCTTGACATAATACGCTCAGTCGAATGCAAAATAAACATTGCGTTAAAACTTGACAATATTTGTATATATATTCTCTTTTTGTTTTTCAACAGCAATCCTGGCTAAGCCTGGTACAGCCATCGATAGCGATTATTCGCTTCCCAATGGCGATGTCATATTCGCAGCCGCTAGTAACCCATTTACCAGTGGTCAGCAATCAAACTCGCTGACGGTGACAATTGAAGATGACAATATTAGAGAGGTGACCGAGATGTTTAATTTATGCGTTACTCAGGTTAACTCGCAA
>JXSR01S005911.1:2395-21097 GCA_000969725.1 Ophiothrix spiculata
GGCTTTGTTATTAACGTACAGTAGAATGAAGAACACAAACCAACTGAAATATCATATCACCTTTTTACCTTATAATGGGCTATTTTTAATTAAAATCGTTGCAAAAAACGTTTACTTAGGGGAGCTAATGTAATAAAAGCAGGGTTGGCAAAGTGGAAGTCGTTATGAAAGCTTTCAAACAAAAAAGGCGATTATTCAGGTGACAAAAACCAGAAGTATACATAAAATTGAACCAAGACAAAGTTTAAGGTTTAATAACACACTGCGCTAACGATCTACAATAACTGTTTATTATTTATTTATTGCTATTATTATTATAATATTTGCTGGAGTCTTGGTCCTCGATGTTTTATAACATTAACGTGACACCATGTCCTTGTGTTTTTTTATGTGGGTCAAATACTATTGTTGGTAATTTAGATGAAGTTAAAACTGATACAAAAAAAGAAAAACAGATAAATAAATAAACAATTTGCATGTCTTATTTTCATAGCAACGGTAAAATTTAGCCTTATACCAAAGGCAAAATATTGAAAACTAATAATGTTTTAAATCATTGCGCGAAACAGCATACAAAAGGAACATGTAAACACATACAAGTAATTTTAATTTCAA
Organism: Ophiothrix spiculata; assembly: GCA_000969725.1. Lineage (NCBI taxonomy): Eukaryota > Metazoa > Echinodermata > Ophiuroidea > Amphilepidida > Ophiotrichidae > Ophiothrix > Ophiothrix spiculata. The sequence continues at coordinate 3,011 of JXSR01S005911.1, forward strand.
TAACTGGCTTTAACGATATAAAATATTTCTCAAACTTTCTCAGACTAAAATTACCCCTGTAACTTGAACCTTCAAACCCAGATATTGCGTTTCTTTCGAACAAGACTTTTTAATCACTGTATGTATCGTTATTCAGACCTCGTATCTCAAAATGTTGATACACTGTTAGAACGTTGGGCAAATAATTTACCCAACGTTGGTTCAACTATGAACAACCCAACTTCTGGGTAAATAATTACCAACGTTGCGTACAATGTTGGCTAATTACCTAACTGTTGGGTAAAAGTTTTAGCTACTTACCCAAATATTGGGTAAAATTTCATCAACAGTTGGTTAATATTATTTACCCAACAATTGGGTTGTTCATAGTTTAACCAACGCTAAAAAATTGCCCAACAGTATGTACGTATTATATCATGATTGCAGTGATTTGAGCCGTGCAAAAATTATTTTCCATTGCACGGCATGAAACAAACCTGGTGATATCATGATATAAAACAAATATTGAATGCCTATGCACGTGCAATGGTACAAAATATATCATTCGGTCAAATTTGGACTGATCCATTTCACTCGGCTACGCCTCGTGAAATGGAAAAGTCTAAATTTGACCTCATGATATATTTTGTACTATTGCACTCTCAGGCATTCAATATTTGTATACTAACTTACTTCATGGTCTGAATTTGAAATTGCGGACCTTCTTGTCATCAATTTCTCTTGTCAATGTTAACATAATCGGATTTGATATTAATTTTATAAAGTACCACACATTTGATAACTAAGATATTTTCGGTTTTAGCTGTATTTGTTACAGATTATGTAGACTGATACCTTCAATCATGACTGTCCAATATTTGTGTCAATCACAGATAACACATGTTCTTTGCAGATTTAGCAGATTGGACATAAGGAATGTGAAAAGATCGTTTCAAACATTTGACAATGTATTTGAATAAAATACAATTACCAAACATAACGAGGTTTAAGAGCCACAAGTCCGTACTTACACGGGCATCAATCCCTAGAACAACAGGTTTCAGACCTGATGGTGCTCAAGGTAAGTTATCTATTACACATGAGTATTCGATCGACCATTCATCTGGAAAGACCCAATAGGTATTATTTTTTTTTTGTTCTAGGGATTGTTGCCCATGCAAACACGGCCTTATGGAAGTTATGGCTCTGAACCTTCGATAATATCGAGAAAAATGTATCCCGTTACTTCTCGTGTTATTTTAATCATTATCCTAAACCTCAGCATGGATTTATGTTATCATAAATCAAATTACAGTTGGTACCCACTGAGGGAGGGTGGTGGAGGAGGTTGTCACTCTCTACATGGCTGACTACATACCTTGGTCCACAAAACGCATCGAAAAAGGGACTAAATTACATCTATTACTACTTAAGTTACCGTACACACTGCCTTAATTCGCAGTTGGTACTACATGCTTCAAGTACATTAATGCATTCGTTAACCAAAGAAGGGAATTTCCGGCACTAAATAGTTGCCCTTTACTGTGTACCTGACAAGACTTGCAGACGAAATGATTTACAAATGAGATTATGTCGATTATACCCGCAAGTGATAGAAGGTTTACTGACTAGGAGCTACAAGTGGATAGCCTGCTTAAGTATAACACTTAGCGTTAATTATCAAGGTTCTATAGGGGCCAGCGTTTCTCACAGCAATCAAATAGCGAAAGCTTAGATCAGTATATCAGTCGAAGGTAGTCGGTGTTATACGTATTCGAAATCTTTGATATATATTTATTTTATGAATAAAAGGGAAAGTTAAAGGGCGACATTTGTTGAAAGGTGTATTTGTATATGTGACAGCTGCCAAGAATGAAGAAATATAGTGAATGAGGTTCAAAAGTTATCCAAAGGTGTGGGGTTTAAAAAATGAATGTTTTCCTCATTTTTAAATGCACGGTTACCAGTGGAAAGATAGTTAGGTCAATGATTATAAACGCACTTGGTTTGTTAAGCATCGAGGGCAACATAACAATATAAGAACAAAAGTATTAATAATTGATCCCTTGAAAACGATCAATTAATCCTATTAGCTCGGAACGGCATAAGATATGCGATTTACACGTTCATCAAGAAACACTACAATTGTCACTCTTCAGTATTATTAGAACAAGTATGGGTGAAAAACCATTCCTCTATTTCACCTTGTGTTTGTATGTTTGTAAGATATGTTTTTTGGGCAATAAAGTTAGATACTAATATCTGAAGTGACTTTATACACCATATTAACTTCAAATGACAATTTGTTTTTTGACTATCTTAATAAATAATACACGTTCTTTTAAAAGCAGTAAATATGCATTTCTAATTCAAACATTCGTTCAAACATTCGTCTGTGTGTCTCTTAACCATTTCCCTTTTTCTAAACACGTAAAATAAGATTTATTATGTGACACATTTAAAAGGACGCAAATGGATTATATGAAATGTTGATATCATTACAGAGATATGTTGTCTTAATTGGTTTTGATGCTAACCCAATGCCACGTTGAACTTTGCGTCTACATAATTGTCTTACTTTATGGTCCGATTGCTTCATCTTTTTTCATTTTTTTTCATACATGAAACGTGGCATCATAGTATTTGTTTAATATTGAAATGATACTGTCATTTCCAGGTTACATGCAATACTTGATACTGCAATATAAGCTGAGCAAATACATGTTTCCTTACATTTTATATACAGTTAATTCCGGGAGTGAATTGGCCTGAAATAATAATAAATAAGAAGAATATTACATCATATTTTGTATCTTCAAGCGCTTGTTTTCTTGCCACTACCCTCAAATATTAAATAATAAAATGTCATTTTAATGTTTAAATCAATACTTTTTCTCTATATAGAAGTAAATTTGCTTTGGCATAAATAGAATGTTCACTGCATCTCTGAATCGGGCCTCCAGACGGGCTGAGAGTAATTCCTACTTAATGAAATAAGTTTATTAAGAGAGCAGAATTCCTCAGGGTTTATTATCACCGGTAGTATTTTAACACTGTCTAAATCAGACATATAGAACCTTGCAATGCAGTTGAACTTTTACCTTTGTATTTACTGACGGGATTTTCGTTCCATTACTTTGTTTTGATAAGACATCTTAGTACCCGCTGCTTCAGGTCGCGATGGAGAAAGTGATATGGAATTGATATAAGTTAAATTTAATACAATTTTAGTTTATGGCGTCACATAGTGTTTTGATAAACACCACTTTACCAAGACTATATATTTCGGGTATTTTTGTTCTTTATCTCGTGTGTGTTGTGTCAGAATAAACTGTGTTCTTTTAAGCTTTTCCTTATCTCTTTATGTGATAAAAAAATTCATAAAAGAAACCAAGGGGTAGTTCACTTTAAACTTCTGAAGTATGCACTTTTTAATTATTTGAACATAACATGACTGTGATATTTGACCCACACTTTTATAACACTGTGTTTAGCAATCCTGTGATATCTTTTACTTTCGTTTCATGACCACAATTCTAGTTATTTTACAATTTTTTTGAGGTCAAAGTTAGGACTTTTGGTCATAAAACCAGTAAGGTTATCATTGTTAAGCATGTTATGAGCCTGTTTGGATATTTTCAAGGTATTTGAAGGGTGTAGATTAACATAAAATTTAGGTAAGGTCACACGTGACCTTAGACCTTCAGTTATTAATATCGATCTTGATGGAGAGCCCTTTAAACAACACTAACTGCTGTTACTATTAGGTGTTAAATTTCATGAAGAAACAAACATACACAACATCCCCGTAATGCATTGAGTAAAAAAAATTGAGTTCAAACCCGCAATGTGTTCAGGATTTCAAGTCTTTGAATTACAGTTTTGAGAAATAAAATTTTTACTTAAAATAATTCATTGATGATGATTTGAAACGTTTATGCAGACAAATGTTTCATTATACTTTGTACTTTCTGTTGACATTTCGAAACATTAATTCAGTTTGCTTTATGCAAATCTAAACAACATTTTTCGGAAGTAACATTACGGTTTTCATTGCGGTTTTCTGCAATGGGTTCCGGGGATGTTGTGACGTGCCGCCTAATAGTCGATTATGTAACTTTTTTTATGATTACATGCGTTCGTTTCAAATTCAATCACGTGGTCGTTCATATTATTTGGGTAGGATTGTAAGAAACGATTAAGTACTAGATAAAGTTACTTAATTAAAAAAATGGTTACGACCATTCAATGATTCCAGATCTTATATAGAGATACTTGTATGTCTTTATGTTATTAGAAAATTTGCAATAATGTATCACCGCAAAAACTACACGGATTCCTTTTAACATGGACGCCATTGCCATGATTCGTGAGTAAACTTCAATCACCTAATCCTTCTAAACCTTCGCCACAGACTGACAATCTTTAAATGTGGAATTGATGACTTGATATATCAAATCGATATCTCTCAAAGTACAGTTTTCCAAATGTATTTAGTTAATTTGTCAATATTATTTCAAGGCTTTGGGGAAAAATTTGAGCATTCCCAATGCAGTGACAACTTATCATAAAAAAGAAAAATATATGACAGTGCAGTTTGTAAGGAAATCAATCATCAGCGTAAAAGGAAGTTTTATAATCTTAGCAGTTGCATCAATTATCAGATTTAATTTGGATTTCAAAACCCTTGAGACTAATTGGATTTCCCGCAAAGATAATACATACACATGATAATGCGTTTAGAACTATCATGCATTCACATTTTCATATGTTTTGATGTAATTGTCGATATACCGCAGTTCGTGTTTGTAATTCCAAAGTTATGACAAGAGTATCTTTGTTTTGTTTTCTTTTTACATAATGCACCATTTTATTACATTGCTAAAGGTTACATTGACAATTTTAAAGGAATTTTTGTATGTATAATATTTTTGTTTGTTTTCTTCTTAACAAAAATGCAATTGCCAGCCTTTAAATTAAATTGACAGCGTCCGTTCGAACAAAATAATTCGGTTATTTCATTGTTTATACATGTTAATTCTTTAACAGTATAGGGTAAAGTATCCATTTTAGGAGCAACGAACTGTACATTCTTATGTTTTGAATGTTAGATATCTGTTTAACTATTAATAATTTATAATTATATTGTACAACCTCCATTAAATATTGATGATTATGATTTCATTCTTTGTTTTATTATGTATGTATTTTATACTATGAAGAAGAACAAATTGGACAACGCCTTTTATGCACTCAGAAACATATTAATAAAAACATGCACATTAAAACAAAGCACAATACAATTTCAGACACAAATCTTGTAAAATGCCATTATATGATCACACATTAAAAATAAGAGATACTTAACCGATAGCACAGCACACACACACACAAAAACGTCTCTACCTTTCGTAAATTTTCAGGGCATAGTTAAAATCAGATTACACGAATCCACTATTAGCTATTCCATTTCTATTTCTAAACACATTGCAACATAATTATTGGGATTTAATTTGATAGAATACGTAAACCTTGTGCTACACACAATATCTAACATTTCATCGAAAAGAAAAATGTAAGCACTCCACTATATTTTTGAAAATATTTTAAAACTTTTTAGTTTTCCTGCGAGCGTTTCACCTGCAAATACTTCAAGCGTGCAAATCAATAATTTACGATCAGAAAAATATAACCGAGATGAACATGTTAAATTAGGAGAGCGTATCTTCTGATGTTGTTCTGTTGTCTGATGGGGATATTGGAGTTGTGATAACTTATATGCTTTACTTCTGAGACATCCCTCTCTAAGGTTATTGTGATATAATCTCACTTTAACGAACATTATATCAATTTACTGGAAGTTATACTATGCAAGTTGTGGTATTAGACTTTTCATTCAGCACATTTTTGTTTGAGTATAAAATGGAATTTGTTATTTGCAGACATGGCTCTTCATGTTTACCATTCACATTTATTTTGTTCGGATTTTAGTATCTAAGTGAAACAAACACTTTACGAATTATGTTAGTTTTAAACATGATGTTCCAGGATTATATATACGACACTGCAAATTAAATACCTCTTTGGATATTGATACTTAAACTATCCTATCGAACCCATGCTGAGCAAATAGCATAAAGAGTTATACTCCCGGGTTATACTAGTATGTATAACTAACAATAAATAAAATTGGAAAAGAAAACAGGATTTACAGGTGACTTTGTCAGCAAGTTGCAGGTGCAGAGTAACAAGAAACTGGTGAAAACAGAGATCAACTGAACAAGAAGAAGGTTATATAGTTTTTGTTTATATGTTTAACGTTTCTATGAAAGATTTAAATCCAATCACCTGCTATTATACCTAGAATGGATCAGGTTCAACTAGAGAGAGATTTAGATACAAAAGCATTGTAGAAATAAAGCTGTATGATTGAGTACGATTTCGACGAGGAGAATGGGGCTTTTATAATAACGTAGAATGAAGTATATGAGCTAACTGTAATATCATGCCACCTTTACACCATATAATGGCCTACTAGTATTTCAAATTAAAAACGTTGGAAATAAAAAAAAATACTTAGCATGCTTAGGTGAACTAATGTAATAAAATCAGATTTGGAGCTTATATGTATATAACTAACATTAAATAAAATTGGGGGAAAAACAGATTTACAGAGTGTCTTTGTCAACAAATTGCAGGTGCACAGTAACAATCAACTGGTGAAAACAGAGATCAACTGAACAAGGAGAAACTTATATAATCAACGTTTCTATGAAAGATTTAAATCCAATCACCTGCTATTTATACCTAGAATGGATCAGGTTCAACTAGAGAGAGATTTAGTGACAAAAGCATTGTAGAAATAAAGCTGTATGATTGAGTACGATTACGACGAGGAGAATGGGGCTTTGTTGATAACGTAGAATGAAGAATACAAACCAATTGAAATATCATACCACCTTTTCACCATATAATAGGCTATTTTAAATTAAAATCGTTGCAAATAAATGTTTACTTAGGAGAGCTAATTAAATAAATGCTTTCAAACATTCTGTTATCTGATGGGTATATTGGTGTTGTGATAACGTTACTTCTGATACATACCTCTCTAAGGTTATTGTGATATAATCTCACTTTAACGAACATTATATCAATTTACTGATAGTAACACTATGCAAGTTTTGGCATTAGACTTGTCATTCAGCACATTTGTGTTTGACTATAAAGTAGAATTTGTTATTTGCACGCATGGCTCTTCATGTTTACCATTCAGATTTATTCGGATTTTAGTATCTAAGTGAAACAAATATATTACGAATTCCTTTGGTTTTAAACATGATGTGTGCCAGAATTATATATATGACACTGCAAATTAAACAGCTCTTAGGATATTGATACTAAAACTATCCTATCGAACCCATGCTGAGCAAAATAACATAAGGAGTTATACTCCCGGGTTATACTAGTATGTATAACTAACATTCAATAAAATTGGAAAAGAAAACAGGATTTACAGAGTGTCTTTGTCAGCAAGTTGCAGGTGCAGGGTAACAATCAACTGGTGAAAACAAAGATCCACTGAACAAGAAGAAAGTTGTATAATCAACGATTCTATGAACAATTTAAATCCAATCACCTGCTATTTATACCTAGTTGGATCAGGTTCAACTAAAAGCCGCGTTCAGACGGTCGGACTTAAGTTGCTTATGGCCGGTCATAACTTGTGTCGGTAATACTGCCCTACCATGACAAAAGGAAGTAAGTGACATTTTTTACGAAATGCTGTTTTATAATTTCCGCCAAACAAAAGTAGGAGTCAGTTAGGTCACCAGAAAATCAAAAAATTTCATGTTGGGAACTTCAGCCACGTTCAGGCGGTCGGACATAAGTTGCTTGTGACCGGTCAGAAGTTGTGTCGGTAAAAGCGTCGGACATAAATTTGCAGTGAGAACAATAGTCGGATTTAACTCTATCGGGTATAGCGCGACTTATATCCGACGCATTTATACCCGATGAAGACCAGACATAAGTCCGGTCATAAGAATGCAAATGAGGATAATGAGCTTTAATTCCGTTGTTGAGTACCCTGTTATATGTGTGGCAGAGCATACCATTGTATTCAATTGGCTCATTTGCATTCTTTGGAGTAGAAAATGATAGCGCTACTAGTTATTACGGTACATCAGTCTCGAAGTATTATGTGTAATCCGATTATCACCCTAACAACTAGTTCACGCTTTCTGGTTTTGAACCATGATCGAACTGATCACCATATTAAAGTATAGCATACACTGTTGTCAAGGGATGTGCGTGAACCAGTTATATACGAGGGAAGTTATCACTTACGTCCTTTAGTCATGCTAGGGCAGTAATACCGACACAAGTTATGACTGGTCATAAGCAACTTAAGTTCGACCGTCTGAACGCGGCTAAAGAGATATTTAGTGACAAAAGCATGGTAGAAATAAAGCTGTATGATTGATTACATTACGACGAGGAGAATGGGGCTTTGTTGATAATGTACAGTAGAATGAAGAATACACACTAACTGAAATATCACACCACCTTTTTACTATATAATGGGCTATTTTAAATTAAAAACGTTGCAAATAAATGTTTACTTAGGAGAACTTATGTAATAAAAGCAGGGTTGGCAAAGTGGAAGTCGTTATGAAAGCTTTCAAACATAAAAGGAAATTGTTCAGGTGACAAAAAAGAAGTATACATAAAATCTAACCTAAAAAAGTTGTAAAAACACATTGCGCTAACGATCTACAATAACTGTATATTATATTTGTTGAATAATATTTGCTGCAATCTTTGTCCTCAGTGTTTTCTAACGTGATACCATTGTCTCTATTTTTGAGAGTGTCAAATTTTTGATAATTTTGATGAAAACAAATAGTACTGATAAAAAAAGAAACATAATAAATTAAAAAAAAAGTGTATGTCTTATTTTCATAGCAACGGTAAAGGTGCGCTTATACTGCGACGAATTTAGGGTAACGACAAGCAACGTAGACTTGCGTATTGCAGTTTTGAATTTTACGCCCGTCATCGTTAGTGAAATTCAGCTAACGCTCACACACCGTGCACACGCTGCTAGCTACGCACCCTATCGTTACTATCACTCGCTTTCAGTTACAACCTTTTACCTACGTCTAAACAAGTCGTAACAGTGTAAACGCACCATTAAATTGAGTCTTATTCTTAGTATCCAAAGGCGAAATGTTTTAATCTTATGTTTTAAAATGGACCATATTCAGTAGTGTTTAGTAATCGTTACAAAATTTAAACATGTGCGTCATGACTCGCATACAAGTAATTTTAATTACAATAACTGGCTTATTAATGGTATAAAATATTTCTCAATACTTTCTTAGACTAAAATTACTCCTGTAAGTTGAGCTTTTAAACCCAGATATTACGTTTCTCTCTAACAAAATTAAAATACTGTATGCTTCGTTATTCAGACCTCGTATCTCAAAATATTTATACATGCTTCCTGCGTTGTTAACGCGAACGTGTTGTTAATTTTAAGATATAAAAACACTTTATAATCAAAGACAACAATGTAGGTTGTTTTGGGCGTTGTACGTGTTTGTGATTAGCAAAACTGCTATTCTACTTCTAACGTATTCATACCAAATCAATGATCAAGTATACACATAAAATACAGTAAGTTGTAACATAAATTGTGTTGTTTTAAGATTCGAGTAAAGTGATAAAACAAAATAATAAAACGATCATTGTGTAATTCGATAACTTCATCGGACGTATTATTAAATTATATATTAATTTGATCCTCTCTAGTTGAATTAGATCACGTGTTTTGATCCTTATTAACGTTTTTCAACTTGTGTCATACAAAACATAGTATTAAAAGTTTAGGCGAGACGTCACTAGACTTCCTGTTCTCAATAAGAAGTTCTGTTTAGAATTACCCACCTCGAAATGTGGTAAAATTTGATCTTTGTACCTCCATTGTAAGTTTTATATAGTTATATTTGGATTTGAATAAGAATTTACTATAAACATAAAAAATATTTCACCTATAGATGGTCTAATTATCCATAACTCACAAAATTCAGTCGGTGAGAAGTTCTCACTCTGGTGAGGAAGTCTAGTGACGTCCCGCCTTATGCAACCTAATTCATAAAAGTACATTGATAATACTTGTTGATATCTTTTCCTAAAATGGTCAAAACTCATGTTAATTTTTAGTATACAGTGTTATAACAATGTACAAGTAAGTTGTTCCTGGTGAAGTACGTGTTGGTGATTATTGCGATTATACTCTTCAAATTCATTCATAGCAAAGCAAGAATAAATATAAAAATACAGTTTAAAGAACTTCTGCTGTTTTGCAACGCGATTTATATCAAACGTCAAAAAACCTAGATGAAAAAAATAATCCTTGTTTATAATCCTTTCTACTTGATTTGACAATTTATTATTCCATTATAATAAATTAACCACTTTCGTTTAATACATATACTCGTATGTGTTTAATCTTTGTTATAAATGTATCACATCTTTATTATTTGTCCAATCTTGTATTTCATTTAGCCCTGCGGACAATTACAATTTTATTTAAATATGAAATAGCTTTTCTCCTACTTTTATATTAAAAAAAGGATATACAAAATATTGTAATCTCAATCGAAACGTCTTCAACATCGATTACTTAAGCACTGCTGTGCAACTAAATATGACATTGAAATTAAAAAATATTGCCCTTTGTTTTTGTGATACATTGTTAAGTGTTAAGAAAATGAAGAATCAAAGATCAACCCTTCATTTACAATATACAACCGTACATTATCGGCAAATCTACATATAACAAGTGCATCTGTCAAGTTTAAAGTCATTTTTTCGCAATGTTTACTATGTACGTACTAACTTACTTCATGGTCTAAATTTGAAATTGCGGACCTTCTTGACATAATTTTCTCTTGTCAATGTTAGCATAATCGGATTTGATATTAATTTAATTATTCAATTAATTATTAAGTATCACAAATTTGATAACTAAGATATTTTCGATTTTAGCTGTATTTATTACAGATTTTGTAGACGGATACCTTATCATGACTATCTAATCTTTTTTGTCAATCACACATAACATAACGTCTTTGCATATTTAGCAGATTGGACAGAATGAATGTGAAACGGTTGTATACATTTCAAACACATTTTACAATTTGTCAGTTCAAATGTTCTGTCGGTGCATAACAATGCATTTTGTAATCCGTAGTAAAATATTTTGTTAACCCATTACTTATTCTATTCACTGGAGTCAATAAGTATAGATAATCCCCACTTGAGAAATTGCAATCCTTGACAGTCCTTTTGTGTTTACTCGATAGAAAGCACAACTAAAAATCTTTAGGCGTTATGCTTTTCGTCGAAGACAATAGCCTATCCTATACTTTGATTGACAGGCCTCTTTTGTGCGGTAAAGTTAATTCGATACTTCTATTGTCATTTACGATTTAGTTACCAAAATCCTTTGTCCTTTAATGAGATAACGGACAGAACATTTGAACTAGTTAAATGTATTTGATTAAAATACAATTACCAAACATACCTAGGCTTAAGAGCCACACGACTGGACTTGCACGGGCAACAATCCCTACAACAAAAGGTTTCAGACCTGATGGTGCTCAAAGTAAGTGATCTATTCTATTATCTGTGCTAAATCATTCATCAGGAAAGACTGAGTAGGTCTTAAAATCGTTTGTTCTAGGGATTGTTGCCCATTCAAATACGGCCTTGTGACTCTGAAACCTCGATAATATCGAGAAAAATGTATCGGTTACTTCTCGTGTGATTTTAATCACTATCCCCAACCTCACCATGGAGTTATGTTATCATACATCAAATAACTCAAATTACAGTTGGTATCCACTGAGGGGGGAGGGGGGAGGTGGTCACTCTCTTCATGACTGACTATATACCCTGGTCCACAAAAAGGGCCTAAATTAAATTTATTACTACTTTAAGTTACCGTACACACTGCCTTAATTCGCAGTTGGTGCTACATACTTCAAGTTAATGCATTCGTTAACAAAAGACTTGGGAATTTCCAGCTTTAAATAATTGCCCTTAACTGTATACCTGACAGGACTTGCAGACGAAGTGTTTTACAAATGAGATTATGTCGATTATACCCGCAAGTGATAGAAGGTTTACTGACTAGGAGTTACAAGTGGATAGCCTGCTAAAGTGTAACACTTACCGTTAATTGTCAAGGTTCTATTGGGGCCAGCATTTCTTACAGCAATCAAATTGCGATATTTATATCAGTGTATTAGTCAAAGGTAGTCGGCGTTATGAATATACGAAAGTTTTGATATAATTTTGTTTTATGAATAAATGGGAAAGTAAAATATTGTGCAATATTTGAAGAAAGGTGTATTGGTATATAAAAAGCTGAATTGCAAAACGGCTTAGAGACCACTTTTTCAAAATAATGAGTTTATGATAGATTCTTGTGCATCATCCTGGCAAAATTTTTGTTAAGTGGGTTAAAATCCCGAAAACGTTACTTTTATACCGAAAAATGGACATTGTATGACCATATATGGGCATAAAAGGGCATAATGCCCATATATGGTAACTTTTTTATTAAACATGACCTGATGTTGAAATTTTGTATTTATAAAGTACATCAAAGCCTAATGAAGAATTAACAAAGAAATTTTGCAAACATTTGGAAGATAGGCGGTTCCTAAATTGAAATTTGATGAGTTTCCCTGCAAATTGGCTTACATCCATTTTCAGCAAAAGATCAATAGTCAATTAATAAGAAAATATTTGATGAATACAGTTATCTAAATTACACCTTATTTTTAAAAAAACATATTCGTACAGAATTACTAAAATCATTATCAGGAATTTTGCTACACACTTTGATGTCCTAGCAGTTTTTTGCCCTTTTCTCAAAAAGTGCAAAATGGATACAAGCCGTTTTGCAAGTCAACTCTTCGTATGTGACAGACACCAAGAATGAAGAAATATAGAGACAGAGGTTAAAGAAAAAAGAACTCTTTCTCAGCTTCCCGCGCGCATAGGGTTAAAAATTCCAATTTTACCGCATTTCTTTTTTCTTTAGGTTTTCAGGAGATGTTTTGATTTGTTTTAATTTTTTTCCTACATCGAGAGATAAAAAAACCGAAAACAAATGGTGACCTTAAAACGAATTGAAAAAAAATCCGCGTAGCGCATAGTCGTTTTTGCAAAAAAAAAAGCGTAGCGCTTAGGGTTTTGGGCCTAAGAAAGCTGAGACAGAGTTATTGTTTGGCCTAAGTATCGAGAAACACTACAATTGTCACTCTTCAGTATTATTAGAACAAGTATGGGTGAGGTGAAAAACGATTCCTTTTTTTCCTTTTGTGTTTGTATGTTTGTAAGATATGATTTTTTGGCAATAAAGTTAGATACTTATATGTGAAGTGACTTTATACACCTTATTCACTTGAAATGATGATTTGTTTTTTTGACTATCTTAACAAACAATACACGTTCTTTTAAAAGCAATAAAGATACATTTCTAATTCAAACATTCGTCTGTGCGTATCTTAACCATTTCCCATTTTCGAAACACATCAAATAAGATTTATATATATAAAAAAAAAAAGATTTATCATGTGACACATTTAAAAGGACGTAAATGGATTATATGAAACGTTGATATCATTACAGAGATAATAATAATAATAATAATAATAATAATAATAATGGCATTTATATAGCCCCTTTTGACCGAATAGGAAACAAAGCGCTCGTGATTCGCTGCAGGTAGATCGTCACAACCATTTCACTTCACTTAGAAGTGCTTCCGTAGAGCACATTCTATCGGTACTTCGGTTGTAATATTCACCCTTTGTGCAGCTTCCCATAACCTGGGTGGGGCAGACTCAGATGGACAAATCAAGTGACAGTTTTAGATGCAGGAGGAAGACCGGAGTACCCGGAGAAAAACCTGCGGAAGCGAGCATGGAAACCAAATGCACATAAAGCGCCGGGAGCGGGACTCGAACCCGGGACCTCATTGGTGCAAGGCGAGGGAAGTAACGCTGCGCCAACCCGCTACCCGATTTGTTACTTAATTGGTTCTGATGCTAACCCAACGCCACGTTGAACTTTGCGTCTACATAATTGTCCTACTTAATGGTCCGATTGCTTCAACTTTTTTCAAATTTGTTTTTGATTTTTTATAAGATAATACTTTTCTCTCATATTCCATGTGACATTTTTCGACTGAAGCATGTTAAGTTTTGGAGATATCGGTAAAAATGTGTGTTATAATGGTAACCATTGAAAAATTGTTATGAACAATGGCAACCGCCCAGAACCACCGGTTCCGGGCGGTCTGCCACCGCCGCCCACCGGTTGAGTTTTGAAGCGACTTCCTAATCTATTGTCTATGGTATCAGCACGTTATACGTACCTTTAGGCTCTATACGGTAATGTATGACAGAGTCTTTATGGACATTGACTTTGCTCTACAGTTTTGTTGTCAAAATTATATTGCGATACTAGAATAACATCTTTAAGAGCATTATGTCACAACTCATATGGTTGGCGTGTGGTTATATCATATGGTCAACATTAATGACGCAAATTGAAGTATCAAATAATGTTTTGATATCCTAGCTACCAGTGTCTGTTATTACTTAATCCATTAACGCGCACTTTTTTTTTTTTTATTTGAAAGCTTTTTAAAATGTAATTTGTGAGTTATGCCATTAATCAGCAATGATCGTTGACGCACAGCATGAATTACAAGCGATATTCTATAAACCTTAAAGTACAAAACCAAACACCGATTGACGCACATTAACCAATATGACCATACGGGAAACTAAAGTAGTCCATAGTTTTTGATTCATAACAACGTACCAAATCTTGCTGAATATTCAAAAAAAATTGTGTTCAAGGTTTATTTATGTAGTAATTTTAGCTGTTATTGATTTAATCTTTTTAATGGGTTTTTTCATTGATATCTATGGAATCCTTTGGAGTTATTTTCTATATATTTATAAAACACTGAAAGTCTTTCAAGATCAGAATCAAGATTATAAAAACACATGTAAGATAAAATCTTAATGGAACATCAAAAGGAAATTTACAAACACGTCAAAATAGAGCCGCGTGAATACGGCGACTGCATAAATACATCAGACATCTTGCATGAATAGGTAATTTTCTTGCTATGACACATGTCGATATTAACAAAATAAACTATATAAAGAAAATGGATTGATTAGAACATTCGTAGCAAGAGATTGCTAGCTTTGATAATGCATTCAGTCTGTATATCCATTTACCTAGAAAACTAATCAAATCATATGTCACGATGCATCCCCCGGAATAACAAACAATGCCAGCAGCAAATAAAACACGGAACAATTCACATCGAGAAAAATATTTGTTAAAGTGTCATACACTCTCTTTGTTCATCTAAAATAAAATGCGATTTCTAACTTAATGAAATTGTCGCATTTAACAAAAAATCTGTTATTGTTAAAAATCTCATTAAGAACAAAGCTTTTATTATACAATAGTTTGTGTGAAATCGTAAATGATAAAGTGTAACTTGGTACGTAAGAAGTATTTCCAAAAAGAAATTATGAAGTTTTTCCAACCGTGAATGAATGAGCAAATGTTTTAATTCAAAACTGTCACAAACGTTACTAAAAAGTTACACAAAAAGTTCACAAACGTACTTATGTTCGTATAAATACAAAATAATAGTTACAGATTGCAAACGCTCAAGTGGCGACTATCTATACTTATTGACTCAAGAGACTATAGAAATTTTTGTATTCCTGTCACCAAGCGCATATTGCATATTGGTGATGGTAAGATTATATTTAGAGGGGATGGGTTCAGAACAAAACTAAAAAGCCGTTTAATGATCAACTCTATGTTCAACGTAATACGATGATCTAATCCTCATTAAATGGGCTATTTTCTATAGAATACGCAAGGCTTTTAATCAGGTTCAATGGAAATAACTGTCAAAAGGTTTGATGTCCTGTTATCGATTCAAGTTCGTTTTGAAGAACACCACATCGGCTTCTTTGTTTGATTTAATGGGCCTAATAGTTAGATTATTTAGGTCATATTAATGCTGTCGTTTGTTATGAATTACCAAAACTAAAAAATGTCAACAAACGCGTATAAGTTTTGTAGGCAATGGTATATTTTTAACATTAATAGGCCTAAGTATTTTTTCCGATATCTGCTTTCTACGGCTTTCTATTATCATGATAATATTTACATTATCGAGATTCAAGTCAATGTGGCCATTTTTATTTATGTTATCGACCAAAATATGCCAGCTTTGGTTTTATATCCATTATTTTTTGGTAAGAAAGCGGACTGTATTTTATTATGGTCGTATATCTGTTATCGTTATATCAAATTTCAATTGAATTGACTAGATAAAGCATACAACCTCTCAGAATGAATGGAATCGTCGTCACTACCCTAAAATTTATAATCAGTTGTCTCGGGATTCGAAACTGAGACCTCTCGCACCAAAAGCGAGTAGCGTAACCACTAGGCTATCCGATCACGCTTACTTGAAGGGATCTTAATAATACGTAATAATAGACAAATAATTGATCACTTCTGGGGTTATATGATGTTTTGCGTAGACATATAATGTTTTATTTGACCTCAGCCTGACCTCTTTGGACCAATCTTTATATTCTCTTACACGAGGCGTTTTTTACCCAAAATTACTGCAATTTTTTTAGTAAATCTGATAAAAAACGATAAAAATCGGTCATTTAGAACTTTTATAGCAAAATATTGATTTGGCGGCCATTTTGCCAAAATCCCGATTTTCAGGTCCGAACGAGCTTAATGACGTCATAATTACGTAATGCCTTGGCCGATTCTTGTGATCTTTTTGTGATTTTCATAATATTTATGCTTCTATGTGCGAGTTTTATTTGCGATTCTATGCTACTTTAGCGAGTTTACAGGCTTTTTAAACTAGGGAATCCGAACTCATGAATATTCATACGCATGTCAAAAACGGCCTTTCCTGTAATTTTCCATGAATAAAAAAACCCGATATTTCAGCGAGCTGAATTCTGGCTACATAGTATCAATAATGGATTAATAAAATATCGTTTACAAATTGCATGATTATGCATTGCAAACGATTTGACAACCTTTGACGGACCATAATTTAACTTCTGGAAATCGAATGAAGTTTATTGAAGTGTCATTTTGATTTTATAACATGGTGTTCGCAAATATTTTAAAAAAGTGCAAATGGCAAGATGCTACATTTACGGCTGGTTAAGATGTGTTTAGCTTTTTCTTTAAGTTAAGAATTTGTTGTATTAGAATGAGCACATATGAAAGAAAACGTTAAATATTTTTAACTTGATCACTGTCTGCATGATAACAGTTACACATTTGAACAAACTAATTTGACAATTATTTACGAAAAAAATTATGTATACATCAAATGAGTTTGTTAAAAACTTGTGTAACTGATGAATACTAAGATACGTTCCTTTATTTGGTAAATAATTGTTTGGGTTTGTTTTATTATTTCATTAGTTTCACTTATCTGCAGCTTTATAAACAAATAACCTAGGTAAGGTTATTTAGGTGATTAATTTAATATATAAATAGTTGTCTTAAGTGTATTTTTCATTAACATTTGGGTTGGGTTTTTTTAAGCAACCCGGTAATTGTGTTTTTAAGTCACATTCTTACTACGGTACTCGAAGCGGAATATGTATGGATATTAAACATTTGCCACTAATTCAAAATGAATTATCCTTGAGAATAATAAAATCCTATAGGACTCATGTATGCGTGATTGATGCTTCGGCAAGATTGAACATTAATTTCTTATAAATGTGTTTCTATTAGGTAATTGAAGTGGATAGGAACTTGACTTAAAGTATATTAAGTCTTATCAAGTGCACCTGGAAAATGTGATATAATTCTTGAATGTGTTGTTTCAAAGTGCCATGAATCACATTTTCTGCTCTTTCTTAACCCTCGTCTACCCAGGCTATTTTTTGTAACACGTCTACCCAAGGGGGGGGTTGTTGCAACCCCCCCCCC
>JXSR01S005912.1:6917-19424 GCA_000969725.1 Ophiothrix spiculata
AGTAGTAGTAGTAGTGTTATTATTATTATTATTATTATAATCGTGCTGAATATTCAAATGAAATTACGGGTTTTCTAAAACTTGATTTCTATGGAAACATGGTTGAATTAGATTCTGGATTCAGAAGTGGTTACTATTCTTCTGATGAGGATATGTGCTACATGTCGAAAATTCAAAAAAGGTATGTTTAAACCTTCAATTATTCACCAAATATATATCCCTCCCACATTTTGAGGTCCTGATTTAGGCAAAAGCAGTGAAATTTGCCGAATTTAGAATTTTAGACAAAATAAACCCTTAACTAGTCTACGTTAAATGTGCATAATTCATAGCTTTTTATCAGAATGAATCAAAACAAATGAATCTGCCATCCCCTGTTTTTTTTTTTTCATTCATCTTATGAAATTTTGAACTGAAAACACAAAATTTGAAAATGTTAAAATAAATTAACTAATCCGCTTCGGGTATGCTAGTCTCAATCTGATATTATAGTCAGTGGCGTAGCCAGAAGGGGCAAGGGCGGGGGGAATTGCTCCCCCCCCCCTGAAAGAAGCCTTGCCCCCTTCTTGCCCCCCCCCCCCTGAAAAAATCAAGAAAAGTATAGGTCAGATTGAAATTACATAGTACACTCTTTTTAGCTTAATTATAGCATGCCCCCAAATGTACTATTTTTTCACTCCAGTGCCATCAGTTCATACTAAATTACTTTCTTTTTCGTAATTGTAACAAAACAAATTAAACATTTTGCGCGTCAAAAATCATAGCAATTTAGTGCTTAATTTGTAAAATTTGTTTCTAAAAATAAGGAAATTTACTCCTTTAAAAAAATAAAGACCAAAATCGTTATTTTTTACATAAGAAGCTATGGTAAAAAAAAGGGGGTCTACTCATTTGGAGGGTTTCCCCATTCAAAATATCTTTGCCCCGCCTTGCCCCCCCCCCCTTGATGAAAATATCTGGCTACGCCACTGATTATAATAGATACTAATTGGTAGTTTTCGAGATAAGTGACAGATAATTACGATCAGATAGTAATTAAATGATTTTTCTGACCTGTTTCTTACGATCAGATACTAATTAGGTGTTTTCGAAATAAGCACTAAAGTTAAACTCGATATGATATCAATCGGATCTTCTCAAGACTAGCGACTAGACACGTTTGCTACAACGGCAGGATCATGTTTTCGTCGACCAATACTGCTGTATTTTTCGCTTTAATTGAAATTATTTGCACAGAATCAAGCAATGGTAAGTGTATAAATGAAGTTTTGTTATTGATACTAATGGTAATTCACATAGGCAATTTATTTCGTGTAAATCAAGTTTAGATAACACAAAAGCCCTCATGGCATTAACAGCAGTATTTTGGTTATTGAAACCGCGGATTGTGGAAAGAGGAAAATTAACGAAATTGCAGATAGGATCAAAAACAACACCAAGGTTGGAGGTTGCAAGAACTCGACAGTGCTAACCTGGAAATCTACACAGTCCATCGTGCGTTATTTGTCTGTACGTTTTTAGAGAGGCCACGTTCTCTACGTTTTTTTTTCTTTAAACATATACAAGAGGACGTGGCGAAAGTTTGGAGGTCTACGTCACCTACGTCTTTCGTATGATTTGTGCACGATGTAAGTATGATGTACGTGTGTATTCTGCATGCCACACTTGACTGTGATCGGTGCGTACATTGTACGTCGCGCACATTGTCGGTGCGTTGTAAGTGCTTACAATGTATGAACTCCCTACGATCGCCACGTTATCGTACGGAGACCGTACTTACACGTACGGCGTACGTTGTACGTGCGTGCAAGTATCTTGAACGTGAGAATTTTACCCATCGAAGACTATATTCAGCGAAAGATCTTCTGAAATCTCCTATTCAGCTTGTCTCAAAAATGGTACAATCGATAACGACTTGTTTTCAATTCAAATCGCATCATAGGTATCGTTTTGAAAAAAGACCAAGCTTTCCAATGCTTTTTGTTTGATCTCATTTGCTTTTGTCAATCCGAAGATAACTCCAGGTTACTGCGGAACCTAAACATCCTGTTTGTGCCACTTTCTGGTTAAGTGAGAGCGGTGAAGAAATTAATTAAGCTAAACATTATTAAAGTACTACCGAGCAATTAAGAACGCCGTACGTGTAAGTATAGTCTCCGTACGATAACGTAGCAACTTAAAAGAGTTCGTACGTTGTAAGCACGCCGTAAACACCTATAACGCACCGACAATGAACGCAACGTGTGGCAAGTGTGGCATGCAGAATACGCACGTACATCGTACTTACATCGTGCGCAAGTCGTACGAACGACGTGCGTGACGTACGACCTCCCTACGTTTGCCACGTCCTGTACGTTTTTAGAAAAATAACACGTGGCGTCTCTGAAAAACGTAAAAACGAAAAAAAAAAAACGTTGTGACCATCGCTTTAAGTATGAAATTTTATCTATTTTGCCGTTAGCTGCTTATTTATCTGCTCTTACAATCTTTTTTCGATGTACTTCCAAAGCATATCAAAATCAGAAAGTCTTCATAACATCCGAATGAAAGTTCAAAATTTCGCGGGGAAGCGGGTTAGCGTAGCGGTACTTCCCTCGCTTTGCACCAATGAGCCCATAGGACTGTCGTGGGTTCGATCCCCGGTCCAGGCGCTGTATGTGCATTTGGTTTTCAGTCCATACTCGCTTCCGCAGGTTTTTCTCCGGGTACTCCGGTCTTCCTCCTGCACTTAAAACTGTCACCAGATTTGTCCATCATATTACAATCTAACTACCGATAGGATATGCGCTTGAAAAGGCCGCAAAACGCCTAAATGAAGTGAAATGATTGTAATGATCTACCTGCAGCGAATCATGAGCGGTTTGATCTAAATGGAAAATCGCTATACAAAAACCCAGTTATTATTATATTATACAGTTATTATTATAATTGCTGGTGGAAAAACAAATTTAATGATAAGTTCAATGAAGAAACAACGCGAGATTTCTTCAAATGAAGACATGAGTTGCAACTTATGTCCTGGCCTCATTATGGCTCCCGGTGCTTTCGCGATACTTTCCTGATGCATCCCCGATGCAAGAGCATTGCGAGAAATGTGTACTGTCAATGAAATTCATCACGATGTTTTAAATGATTTTTGGGCGATTGTTTGCAACTTTTAACATTTATTTAACCCCCGAAAACTTGTACCAAAATCTGTTCGCGGCGATGGTTTTGGAATCTTTCGCGATGAATCCTGAAGCATCGGGAGCGGCAGGGAGCCCTAAGGAAGGGTCGGGAAAATAAAACCATTGAAAAAAGAGAGGACGGAGAGAAAAGGCAAGAGCAAGTAAAAACGTATAAGAAATGTTGTATAAACTGGTAAAAGTTTCACTTTGGTTGTCTATACATGTAATTAGTATTAGCTTTCTGTGCGCAGGTCACCTGTCCACGAATCACACATATGAATTCCGTCTGGTTGGAGGTAATACCCAATATGAAGGCCGTGTAGAGGTTAGGAGGGACAACGGACCTTGGGGGACCATCGCTAGCCAAATATGGAGTTCGGCTATTTCATCTTTTGTTTGTTCTACAATGGGGTTCTCGACTTCCGTTTTATCTGCGGATATTGGGGCGAGACCTGCACTTTCTGGCCCAGTTCATTTGTTGGTATATTCCTGTGACAAGTCGGCGAAATCTCTGTTTGAATGTGAAACGTCATCTTGGGATGACGAAACAGAAAATATGAGAGGGCATGGCAGGGATGTTGGTGTTGCCTGTTTACCAGGTAAGAATAAGGGTAGATTCATACTGTCATACATTCGGTAACGAATGTATACTCGTGACGTCAAAATCATTCGACACCGAATGAAACTGGATGACCATGCAGAGTTGAAACGGATTAAATAGCCCGCTTGTAATCCGGAGATATTATTGATTACAACACAATTCAGCACGTACTGGACACTAGCAAAATATATCTTTCTCCGGTTCATACTTTTTATTTGATGCCGAATATATTTTGATGTCACAAATATACATTCGGTACCGAATGTATGAGAGTATGAATCCACCTTAAGTCTTTGTGTAAAACACCGTTTCGAAAGTTACTTTTCCTGTGAAGAAATATCTATAGCTGCAATGTAACAAACCTTCATTATCTTACCAATGGCCGTGTTTTCGCCAGACCCTATACAGGGGCCAGCTTTATGTTACGTTTGTTTGGTGGTTATTTGACTTATGTTTGACATAACACAAATTATTTTATGGATGGAATGTTTTAAGAATATTTCCAACGAATTGTTTGTGAAATGTTACTGCAGTTTGATATGTCAATGAACTTCATTTGCTCAGTATTATGGAAGATAAGACAAAAAATACTACTAATTAGGCATTGTACATACTACATGAACTGTATATCTTTTTCTCGTTGCATGTCTGGAACACCACATGTGTGCTAGTGATTATATATACCATGACCTTTTTCAAAATATGTGAAATAGAATTTGTATAAAAACATTTATTTCTCAAAGGTTGTTTAGTTATGCATGCATTTATTCAATCAATCTATCAATCTTTATTTGTTTTCATCTCATATAATAATTTACAATCATATACTTTAAAATTATACTAAATAACAGTCTATAATGAGATTTGGATGCCATCAATAACGCAGAGCGTGTGGAAGATGGCACCC
This sequence comes from Ophiothrix spiculata, assembly GCA_000969725.1. NCBI lineage: Eukaryota > Metazoa > Echinodermata > Ophiuroidea > Amphilepidida > Ophiotrichidae > Ophiothrix > Ophiothrix spiculata. Next base: position 11,593 of record JXSR01S005912.1, read on the forward strand.
ATAATAGGGTTACAAGATAAGAAAAATATATAACAAAATACATTCAACAATAAAACATTTATGACGATATTTTATACGTCTATATAAAAATAAATCAAACTGGTATTATGCCTACATAGAACACTATTTAAATGTGCCACAAGTAATTTATTTCATTAAAAGTAGTTTATTGACGTCAAAATTAGGGTGCAAGACAAACATTGGACATGAACTGAATATAAAGGTTTATGCGTACTAAACGTTGATTATTGATATTGAGTAAGGATGTGTTTTTTAAGATTTGTTTTGAAGGAAGCCAGGGACACCGAATTTTAAATGTTAGCGTCTAGTTTATTTCAGTTGATAGGACCCTGTGTTTTAATATTATTTTGGGCTAATTTCGTTTTTGTTATATCAACATGGAAGTCATTGGCATGCCTGGTATTATGGTCATGAATTTCAGATTGGGTAATGAATTGATTGTTTGGTAAGTCCGGCGGGAGCAATTGATGGTGGTAACGATACATTTGTATAGCTAATTGGTAGGTATAGATATCATGAATTTTCAGGAGTCTTTAGGGAAATAAAAAGAGGGGTTGTGTGTGCCAGCCAAAGTGACTTAGTGCAAGTTCTAATAAATTTCTTTTGTTGCAAAAACAGAGAATGTAAATTTGAGTTGTTTTTGTCTCCCCATACAAGAGTGCAGTAAGTAAGATAAGGAAGGACAAGTGTATTGTAAAGTGTATGGAGAGACTCTAAATTTAGGAATGGTCGCACTTTTCTAATGATTCCATTATATTTAGAAACTATTTTGGTAATATGACATGTATGAGCCTTCCAGGTGAGATTGCTATCGATAATAATTCCAAGGAATTTAGTTGTAACAACTTGTTCGACAGATTTATTGTCAATTTGTAACTTAAAATCAGGACTCGGTTTATTACTATGTTTATTTTTTAAAGATCATGAAGTGGGTTTTATTGATATTCAGGGAGAGTTTATTTAATTTAAACCAGTTGGATATTTTATCTAATTCGGTAAAGAATTCATTAAAGTTATTTGCAATCGCCTGGGGATCAGTAATTTTATTTTGATTCGTACCTTTAAAAAAGTCTGGTAACATTGATTTTTTATTTCTGCCTAGGAGGTTGTTTAGAGTTTTCTAGGTTCCTTTCATGTTAAATTTGTTAGATTCAATTTCCATACTAACGTTGGATTCAATTTCCATAGTGACGTTATTGAATTAAATGAAGAGGTCATGTAGTATACGGAAAACGGTGACACCTTGAAATAAGAATCCTTTAAAATGAAAATCTTACAAGACGAGTTGATGCAATCTGTTTACTATGTAAGATCTGTATTAAAAGGTACAAGGGCCAGCTTTCCCTTGTAAGGAAATAATTATTAAGGTGTCACATCTGACATATCTCATTCTCCTCCACTCATGTTGTTGTTTGTTATAGCCAATTAATCACTTCATATATCTACCTACACAAGTAAAAGGTGTCTATTTGCTCAGAAAAACATTATATATGTCACCTCAAAACTATTTTTTGAATTTTTCCCTACCTTCTAAGAAATTGTAAGGCAAAGTTTAATTTTATCGGGAAAGCATCAAAATGGAACGTTAATTTGCCAAAAATCAAAATTTCTTAGAATGTATAGAATAAAATGCAAAAAATGACTATGAGGTGACATAGACAGTGTTTTTCTGAGCAAATAGACCCCTTTCACTTGAAAAAATATCATACGGTTACGGAGTCATGCTCGTTTCTGTGACGTACTTAAAATACGGCAGTAAAAATTTAATATTTAACAATGAATTTCAACTTATGAACTTCAGATGGATACGTTAAAGTTGTTTTCAGGTTAAATTTGATAAAATTTAGAAGAACTACTTTTTAAAATTAAATAGTAGAGAACCCCCCTTCCACTGTTATCATGTTTATGAAATATTTGTGAATATGTTACCCATCATCTGTGTAAAGCGCAATACAAAATTCTGTAACACGCCTGAGAATTTTTACTTTGAAGTGATTTAGAGCAAACATATTTTTTGTTAGATATCACAAACGTTATCAAACGTAACATGAACTTTGTTCAGAATTTTGGCAATTAATTTCATTTTTAACCACCCACATATGTTGACCACACAAGCGAGCAATATTATCAACAATAAACTCGTGGGTAAAACGATTATTCAAGGTTAAAATTCTTATTTTTTTGGTCACAAACGGTACTTTAGAGACTGGGCGTCCTCTCTGAAACCGAGCTTCCTACGGACGCTATAATAGGACCACGGCAGTCATTACGGTTTGACCGTTCTTCCTATACAACCAATGCATTCTCATGGGCCATTAATGGCCCATGATTTTTTTACTATTTGCCATCCCTTTTTGTTGGATCACTCATGTATTGTTGTTAAATATTAATGAGTATCTACTTGAGTGTTTGTTTATTGAAAAAATCAAAATGTGTACTTGTAATCAAAATGTGAATTTGTTTTAAATGATCATGTATTTTGGGTATTTTCACAAGTTTATGTTTGGTAAACTCATTGACTACATTGACTACCATGGCCTATGGCTTAAGCAACCCACTAAGGTGTGCAAGAGCACGTTTCCCACATTTTTCATGATGCGAGTTGTTCAAAATGAGACTTCAAAAAATTGGCAAAATTAACCATTGAGTCAATGGAACCCCGGAGTATAAAGTCCGTATTCATGTTATTCATATGGACTTACAAGTACGTCTAACGGACGCCAAATTCTGAAACCCACAGTCTCCCAGTCAGCTGAGATTAATACTGTGTGACTGGGACACTATATTGCGGGGGACTTTCAGTTTCATTACATGACATCATATAATAGAGTGTCCGTTGTCCCGGGATCAAGCATAATAGAACCAATTGTACGCATGACTAATGCTAACTGCATATAGGTTATTAAAAGTGGGTCTCCACCTACCTCCCTGTGTGGCCTAGTGGTCTAGGTGTGTGGACAATGGTAAGAGAGTTATGTGTATTTGTATACTTATTGTTGGTAATCGTGTCGAGAGTTCGAATCCTGGTTGTGACGAATCATTTAAGGGTACGAGCCATTTTGTCGTTTCGCTTGGCTGAACGTCAAGTTTTGACCTACTTACACTTGTACGGTCATCACAAGCCGTACATATGTAATAGAGTCTCTAGTTTATACATGAAGCTTTACTAATGATTTGACGTCCATAATCAAGTTCAAAATTGGTTCAGCAGACTACTTTGAAAAAGTTGACCCCTTTTTGCCGAAATCCCATAATTTCAAGCACTTCAAATGAATCGATTTCGTTGAAATTTTGGTTGGACTCCAAAGATTCACAATGGAATAATGCATGTAATTCAAAATTTACAATGCCAAAATTAAAATGCTTATGACGATAATGAATATATGGTGTATTGCACGTATTTTTGCACATCTAGTTTTCGTTGACGAAAATGGCATCAAATGTTGAGTTATCTTGAATCAAAATTACTTTTAATCACTATAAACATTTTTCACCGTACTCCGTTAAGCATATATAAGTTTTTGTAGGGTTTTAGATCGAGACGCTAAATTTAGAAAATAAGCAATTTCCTGACAAAGTCTGATTTTTACGTCATCTCTTTGAACTGGCTGAGTGAGATTACGCTTGTTAGTGTACAAAGAGTTTCATAAGACCCTGGAATATACACCCAGTAAACTATTATATGTATTGTTTAATATCCGTGGATCTCGAAAATCTCTGAACCCTTACCGACGTCATCCGACCTTGCATTCATACTAGTTGTCGCTTTGTACTTTCTGTTCAATGTACAATATCAAAACACCAGATGAAACAAAGCATGACGCGACGTCGAGACAAAGCTATCGAAGTATGTAAGCATCATAGTAGGGTAGTTCAGATTGATTTTTTTTCGAGGTCATAAAAAAGCGCTATATTTGAAAGTTGTTTTGAGTATCGTTGACTATTTGTGCTTCATTAAAATTTTACATTGGTGTTTTCCACTTTGTTTTGTTATAATGATTGTATATAAAGCTACTTATATTTCTTTTCATGTAACCTTTAACGTTTCCTAATAAAACATGTGTATTGGATTTACAACGACAAATGGGAAAGTTCGCCGCGATTTTAAATGCACAATAATAATCATGGGTTGTACAATGTAAATTGCATTTCTATTCAACATACTGAATGAACCACTCTCAAGGTAAATAAACAGGAGCTAACAGGGGCACACAGAAATCAATGGGTGTTCGTTGTGATAATTAATTCTGTCAGCCTGTGGCTGCAAGGTCACGAAATGAGTGAATTTGGCTTTTTGAGGGTTGAATAGTGATGAATCGATTAAAAACTTTTAGGTTACAAAAACAGCCATTTTAAAACAGTCTTTTTTCAAGCAATCTGGCGTTTAGCTCAATGTTCTTCTAGATCAATTTTATATTTGACTGTCATCTCCCCCCCCCCCCCCCCCCCCGCAATTTACACTGGGTTTTTACTTTATTTTATATAATCACCTACAATACCATAGGTCATTAATTTCTGAGGTAAATAAAGTACGTAATGACTCTCGCATAGTTACAGACAACAAATGAAGTTGTTTTCTTTGGATAATTAGTTAAAAACATATTTTAGGTGAGTTGTCCCACTTTTTCTAATAATCATTAATCATTGTGTTTAAATACATGTCTATCTTGCCAAAAACGTTAAAATATTTTTTTCGATCATGCCAACCAAAAATGGACTCCCTCAACCCCTAAACGATCTGCCTCCAGTCTAGAGAACGATAACAAAATGTTCTAAAATTACTTCCATCATTTATACCAAAACAAACAAATAGGCACTGAAATATATAAATATTGAAAAAAATTCCGATTTAACAACAACATTTCATGACTTAGAAATTGTCCCAAGGACTGTGGAGCATACAACCGTGTGTCCTAGGACACTGGAACATCATGAACCTGGCGTCCGGGGGATAATAGTGGGCTGATCAGATTGTATGAAAAGGTCAGAAAGGTACGGCGCACTACAAATCTCCTGTATTTATTTTTTAATTTTTATTCGGTTATAAAGCACGGTGGGGTATTCCGTATATTTAGAGAATGAAATGCACTATAGCATTTCAAGCATATTTTAATACTTTCAGCAAACTCGACACTGAAGTTTCGTTTGGTAGAAGAATACCATGGCAACAACAGCGGCCTCCTGCAGGTCTATGACTCTGGGAGAGGCGAATGGGGTGGAATATGCAGTGATTCTTACCGCCTTCGCATCAATTCGTTAACGGCAGATATGATTTGCCAACATATAGGCTATGAATGGGCTATTTTAGTCACCAGCTACGTCAAAACCGACATGGATGCCTTTGTACTTTCACTCTTTTGCGAGGAAAACGACTTTTTCTTGGATAGTTGTCAAGTTGCTAGTTGGTATTTGGGACGTCCATTTCGAGCATGCAGGAACAATCGTGTCACTGGCCTCGTTTGTTCACAAGGTAAGTTATTTATTTCTTAATAATTATATAGTTGATATTGGTTGTCATTATTATGATGTCAGATCTTATGTTGTTTGTTGTTTTGTTGGTTTAGTTTTACGTTCTTGAAGACAGATTAGCTAGGTTGCGCAAACTGTCGTTCGGTCAAACCGAACGGAAAACAGCCTCATAATCTTTTGTTATTCATGAATATTCGCATGGGTAACTCATGAATAACAAAAGAATTTACGTTCGGTTTGACCAAACGACAGTTTGCGCAACCTAGCTATTATTGTAGACAGTCTACAATCGCATGACACAATCAAAATGAAAGTTGTTGCTGAATCTTTACATTACAAAATGTATTTCAGGATCATGAGAATAAGATAACGTGTATATGAAGGGAAAAAGAGTCTTCATAGGGATTTGAAACTAGAATTGTATCAAAAGATCATTTTGTATCAAAAAATCATTTGCGACAAAAGTCAATGGCCCAAACCGCTTGGCCACGATGCCGCCTATGCATTTTTAAGTCAGATTTTGCTGGTAGAAACAACAGCGCTACACCACCCTTATAGTAGGGATGTTAGTAGTTAAGTGTAGAAAATTCTATGCTGAGTTGAAATCTGTGCTCAAGTGACTGCACTTTATACTCTTCATTGAGGGGTGTCATATTGTTGAAAACTATTGAAAACAACTTACAGAGTACAATTCGAATGTGTTTTGAAAACGAATTGAATAGAAACTTTAATTTTCTCGTTGATATCCCTACTTATAGCCTTTCTACTTTCACCTGTAAATATCCGACCAGTTATGCTAGATTTATCTATCTATTGTCTTTATTTTGTTTGATGGGCCATTCTTTTCCGATAGCCTTTGTAACCAACGTCACGAAACGTTACATGCACTTTACTTGAACTTCAGCATGTTTATAATTTTGGTTACCATTCTAACAGGATAAGCATACATTGTTCATTTAACCCAGTAGCTCAACCAAGTACACACACTTGTCATGTATTGCAACATCGTCGACTCTGATTTTGGCGCAAAATTCAAATAGTGTATTCAAAACGTTGGTATGAAGAAATTGTTATTGAAGTTATAATAATATCTTTATGAAATTGTTTCCATGTTTAAAGGTCTTTAATTATTGTGATTTATTGACACTTATTTCAATAACTAATGGGTCAGCCATGCGATTTAATGATGTCGGTTGCTCGCTACTACAATGCCATTCAGAATTAGCAATTCTTTGAGAGATGATATCTGTCGAAGATCAGATGTTAAATTAGTCAACTCCCGTCTCTTGAAATGTTTGCTAATTTTAAATAGCAAACATTTCAAGAGACGGGAGTCTTAAAAGACTCGTCGAAAAATGTTATCTCACATGTCTAACTTCGGATTTGCGTAATGCGCATGTGCGTTTAGATTGCTACTGCTAACGCCTTTTTCGAAGAACCTGTCATCAAAAACCGGTGTGCAATCGAGTGTGACGTTATTTTAAAGAACGATAAATGGTAATTTACAAACTGTTGACTTGTTCCTAAAATATTTTAACATTGGTTTACTAAAAATGGCGATAAATTGGATGTTATCGATATTCCCGTCAATTGTCGCAAGTTTTTCGATTCACCAATTTTTGTTATCAAAGAAAGGTTACAAATATTATGGTTGTAGCCTTCATATTTAACACTCAAAACACTTATTTTTTTAATTATCAAAACTTAATTACACACCCACACTCCTTAATGAAAAGAATGTGGCGTCAATTCAGGGCCACTGTCACGTTCCTCGACCAATTCACCATCCCAACTCTTCGCCGCCCGTGTACAAGCGTGGTCAATTGTTTCTCTTTCGTTACTCTACATATATATATGTACGCATATGAGACTATAATCCATAAATATTCCTCCAAGAATAATTTATACGCAGGAACTTCCACTTTCCGGACAGTACTGAGCGACCAAAAAGACCAATGGGTAAAATGGCAAAAGCCTATTTTGCAATATGATTGATGGTTTTCCATATGTGTAGTCTTTCATGGACGACTGCTTATACGCAAGTTATATGCGTTTCTAGAATCCCCTTGACGTATACCAATTCCAGAAATCATTTTGCAACAAAACCAACACGCATATCCACACAAAACAAAAGGATTCCCTCGTTCCCCAGAGCTATAATGTGCCTGCAGTCTTCATTCATTAGCTATCGTAACGTCGCCATTTTGAACGCCACATTTTCTTTAGGGCAAAATAAGCTAAGCCAATTGTTTTAATGTATGTAACAATGCACATGGGTAACATTGCTCAGCTAAAGAAACAATTGGATATTAACTATGAACGAGTTATACTAGCAAACATCG
>JXSR01S005913.1:3784-14295 GCA_000969725.1 Ophiothrix spiculata
AAATTTTATAGACAAAAATAATGCTAAGCTACAAGTTTCCATTACAATGTACAATTTTTCCTCAGTTTATTTTGTAACATTATCTCTGATTGGCTCAATAAATCATAGAAAGTAAATGTTGACAAACGAGCAAGACGATCTCGGGAAGGGAAGGGGGTTCAATAAAATTTTATGGGGAAAAAATCAGAAATCCATTAAAATCTTCTACAAATATAATAATACTGCCATATTTGTCCAGATTTTATCAGGATCTCCTGCAAATACAATAATAATTGCACATTTGTCCAGCTAGATCTGCTGTTCAAACAGTAGATAATGGATCACGTCGTTTCAAACACATCTCGTTGTCAAAACAAATATGACTGTCACGCGAGACAGATTTCAATCCATATAAGGCGATAAAACGTAATAAAACGTTTACATACTCATATGCAGTTAAGATTGTCAAACGAAATATTGATATCAGCTATTTCAATGGATGAAATTTATTTTTATTCAAAGAACATTATAATGAAAGCTAAGAAAATAGTTATATACTCAACTAAATTACATTTTTTCCTGCAAATTTGAAATTTTAATATTGCAATCCATTAAAAATGACAAAACGGGAGATAGATATACTCTCATGTAATATGACAATTGCCATACGAGATGGAAATCTCAAAAGCATTTCGTCATCAAAACAAACAAGGCTGTCAAGCGAGACAGATTTCAATCCATATAAGGCGATAAAAAGTAATAAAACATTTACTTACTCATAGCAGTTAAGATTGCCAAGCAAATATTGATATCAGTCATTTCAATGGTTGAAATTTATTTTATTCAAAGAAAATTATAACGAAAGAAAAGAAAACAGTAAATACTCAACTAAATTACATTTTTTCCTGCAAATTTGAAATTTTAATATTGCAATTCATTAAAAATGACAAAACGGAGATGGATATACTCATGTAATATGACAATACAAGATGAGAATTTCATGAGCATTCAGTCACCAAAACAAGACTGTCATGCGAGAGATTTCAATCCATATAAGGTGATAAAAAGTACTAAAACATTTACATACTCATATGTGTGGTGCTCTGGCATAATGAGCGGAAAGTCGCGATTGAAGATTTTGAATAAATGGCTGCTAAAGTAAAAATATGGTGAAAAGATCAAATTTAGTTTTTTGACATAAAACGCATTAATGTATAGGTGTTAACTGAAACCTGGCGTTTTGAAGGTCAATTATGCCGGGAAGTGCAATTATTCACGGGTTATTGATCACGTTTTGCTATTACACACCATAGTAATCAGTAGCTTTAAAATCGATTTGCGACAATTTGTTAATGTCAGATTATGAGTGGACTGTCTTGTATTTCGATCTCTTAATTAAAATTGTAGAAAGAAAGTATGACATATTATATATCATTCGAAAGCTGAGATTATAGAGAATTAGAATATATGTCATTAACTCAATTTTGAAAATCGCGACTTTCCATTCATTTTGCCAGAGCACCACTCATATGCAGTTACGATTGCCATACGAAATAATGACTATCAGCTATTATAACCCATAAAAGTTATTTCATTCAAAGAAATTTAAGCTAATAAAACAGTAACATACTCAACTAAATTACATTTATTCTTCAAATTGGAAATTTTGATATTGCAATCTATAAAAAGTGACAAAACAATAAGATATGAGTATATAATATTACAATTGTCATGGGAGATGAGAACTTCAATGACATTTCAGTACACAAAGGCAATAAAGTAGATTTTTAGAAAAAGAAACACTGATATATTGCAAAAAATTAAGTTGGAAATGTAATATTGGAGATATATAATTTCCATAAAATGGATAATTTTATGTACTCATAGAAATTTTGGATTGCCATGCAAGATCTATGCATATTCCAAAGATAAATGAATATCTATTATCAGTTTTATAAGACTAATAAAAATATTATACAAAAGATGAAAATGGTGAAGATATTCTAATCCATATAAGGCAGTAAAATAGAGCTATTCGATTGATTGTCATAACGAGAGTATTTATAAAAGAAAATATTTCAATCCATTTAAAGGGGCAAAATAGCATGGAATAGTTTACAAATGTGATGACTCACCCTGAAAAGGGGGACTTTGCGACAGAACACTTTTCAAGAAACAGGTTAAAATAGGCAGGAAAAAATAAAGAAAATAATAAGAATTTCCAGCAGATTTTCTGGTGTAAAATTTGATCGCCTTGATCAATTTCAACAAGGTGTCATTTTAAAGCTTAGAAAATGCTACAACAGATGAAATAATAAAATCAAAATTGATATCATCTGCAAAGTCACCCCTTTTGCGTGAGCCATCACATATACGTATATTCTGTATAAGACCTAAAAGAAATAATTGTTTTAAGTTACCTAGCAATTTCCTGACCATTTATATCTGCTGTCTGTGACATATTCAGACTTAAGCGAATTCTTGATTTCTTACTGTAGTACTTTGTAGTATGTAGGAGGGTAAGGGTTAAAATATGGTATCATCAGTTCTGTTCTCATGTACTAGTGTGTATTGTTATAGCTCTATATTCTCATTTCAATGTACAGTTTGCCTATCTGCCAACTTTAGATATGAATTGCTATACTTTGTCGAGATGGAGCAAGCAGCTTTTGCACACATTTTGCTCCTTAAAAAGCAGGAAATTAAAGTCTTTAGTCTTGCATGTTTTCAACACCCCCACAGGTTGCAACTTGACTCCAAACATTATTCCAAAATTTGGCAAACTGCACAATTTTCTTCACAATAATTGGTTGAAATTTAAAACGAGTTTTATTAAATAGGTGATCTACTTGCCTCGTACCCTATAACCTTTAGCATCATTTTCAACAGCAAGATTACATGGACTGAATGACATTTGAAACTTATTGGATATATTTTGAGATCCTATTCCTCCATAATACCCTTTCATTCTTGTACTTGTAGGAATGTGCATATGTAACCCGTCATATCGAAAGGTACCTTAAGGGTCCCAAAATGAAAATTTATTTTTTTTGGTCACATCTGAAAGATTATATTTTAAGCTTTAAAAATGACATCTTGCTTTTGGTTATTGGATGTTCGATTGCAAAGTTACATCCAAATTGGTAAAAGGCATCATGCTGATTCAGAAAACTATAGTTTAAAGTTTCTGTTAAAACTTGAATAGAGAAAGGATTTTTATCTCGGTTTTTAAAACATTTGTCTTATTTTTGGATGTTGGAATCTGATTAATATGAAAGAATACACTTCAAAGGTAATGTTCCTGATGAAATTAGAAATTCGACCTTGGACGTGATCTTTGACTATGGTCAGCTTTATTGACCCGTATCTAGTAATTTACTATGCTTACCCTAAGGTACCTTTCGATATGATGGGTCACATATGAACAAGATAACCTTCATCATAATTATTGCTATAATCTAAAAAAAAAAAAGTTAAGCTCCATATCATAATATGCAGCGTTTGAATTAAGGAAAAAAACATGGTTGTCCGACGGACAACCAGGTTGTAACTTTTGGTTGTCCGTCAGAAATTTGGTTGTCCGTCAGGCGCGGCGCCAGACTCAAAAAGGTACCCCGACATTTTTTGACGTAGCTTTTCAAAACTGACAAGCAAAAAAAAAAAATAACTACGAGACACCTACTTCTAATTTTTTTCAACAGCAAATAGATAAAAAGGGAATTATTGAAGAAAAATGCTCAAAAATTTTATCGAAGATTCTAGTTTTGAAATAAACATGCTAAGAAGTATGTTTATTTGACTTTTAAAAATTATGGTTGTCCGCCGGACAACCACAGTTTTAATTTAGGTTGTCCGGCGCTAGATTTGGTTGTCCCGGACAACCGGACAACCAGAATTTCGAACGCTGATAATATGTATAAAAATCAAATTTTATCCCAATTTATAATTGACCCCGAGCTTGACCCCTCCAATGAATAAGAACAAAGTTTTATTTGCATCAGAGATTTATTGGCTCTGAAATCTATTATTGAGAGTTTTATCGGATTCCATCCTATTTACTATTTACTTTCATAAATGAATGAGCTTCATCCCCACCACATCAAATCATCAACCCACCAAAATACAATAATGCGTATATGTGACCCGTCATATCAAAAAAGGGTCCCAAAATCATAATTGATTTTTGGTCTCATCTGAAAGCCGAGATTTTAAGCTTTAAAATTACACCTTGATTTTGGTTATTGGTTGTTCTGTTGGGAAGTTACATCCAAATAAGCTTACATCCAAATTGGTAAAAAGCATTGGGCTTATTCAGAAAACTATAGTTCTGAGAAAATAAGTTTTTGTACTTAGTAAAACTTTAATGGAGAGTGGATTTTTATCTTGGTTTTTAATACATTTATCTTTGGATGTTGGAACCTGATTAATAGGATAGAATGTACTTCAAATGGTAAGTTTCTGATGAAATAAGAAATTCGACCTTCAACGTGATTTTTGACTATGCTCAGTTTCAATGGCCAATATCACATAATTTATTATGCCGACCTTAAGGTACCTTTCGATATAGCAGATCACATATAACATGGGATGGGTCGGAATAAGGGCTGGTTTATAGTCTTCCTTTGTAAAGAATATTCTATACCTGTTTCTATGCAAAAGTATTTGTAATTCAATCAGATTTCATGCATATCTATGTAATAATGACTGTCTCATGATAATATTCTATTATAAAGTAGATTTTTCATCATCAAATCTCCATTCTAATCCAAAAGTGCACTGGTGGATAGGTAGGTGTAACTAATTTCCACACGGGTAATCGTTTCATTGAATATTCTATACAATATTGAACTCTAAAGTCTAAACCAAACCTAAGACACAGCAATTGGATCACAAGCTGACATTACGTGACTGGAAAGGTGTATCATAAAACCACAGAAAGCTTAGCATAAATTACTAATTCCACACAGAATTACCGATAGTTCCCTTTTCTTGTAACAGCCAAAAAAGGTTACAACCTTATGGGTGAGGCTGTAACCTTTTTTGGGTGAATGCTCAAGAAACTCTTCTCTGCTCTTGTAATATAGTTAAGGTAGCTTGAACGGCTATTTACACATGTCAGAAAATTAGCTATTAAGTGAATAGTTTTTGGGAAAGGGAAACAAAACATATTTCCATTTAAAAAAACCCCTTCAATGGTAACATTTAATAAGTTTTATAATATTTGGCCAATTTCTTATGTTTTTCTTTATTTTTTGAAAATTCCCTAAAAAATCAGAGTTTTTGAATTTTCATGTTAAGAGGGAATGTGCTATGACATTCAAATTTTAGGGGCTGGTGAAGGATCACAATAGCTAAATTCTCTCGTGGGCTTTTTGCCAGAAAGTGTTTTATTATCAAGAAAAATGATTTTTTAGCTCATAAATTAATGCATATTTTCTAACACCTATAAAATTTTCTAGAAACACTTTAATTTTAAAAGCCAACGAGAGATTGTTGCAAATTTGATAAGCTTTCATTTGACACCTTGTTTGTTAAAATTGAAGCATGGGAAGTATGAATGAAAATTCTGAGAATTCTGGCTATTCAGTGTTTCTAGAAATTAACGCAATAAAATTTGAGAAATAGAAACATTAGAAGTCTCGCATTCGTAAACGATGAGAGATATTACTTTAAATCAAAATTTATGACAATATGTGATCAGTTTGCCATTCAAAGAAACAAAAAATAGTTTCTTTTGTGAACCACAGCCACAGAAAAAAATTATTTTGTAAATAGTATTTTTTTCAAAAATTTGCCAAATTTTGTGCAATTTTCATGGTGGCCAAATTTGCCATGTATAAAGTCTATGGGAAATTGGAAAACAAAAAAAAGCGTAACTCAAAAATGCTTTGACGGAAAAAAATCAAAATTTGGAATACAAATTTTTTTCATCATTCTGCACATTCTGTGAAATTTTAAACAAATTCTGTGCAGGACACCGTAGCCGTTAGAACCACCTTAAAGCATTTAGGGCACAGGACAAATTATTTATGTTTCTCGTCCCCTCATGCTTTCTTTTTTGAAGATTTTTCTTATTTTTTTTTTTAATTCTGTAAATTTTTGATCATAACTTGTTTGGATCATCAGAGGGTCTGGTCTAACTCTCAAACCAGGAAAATAAAAGAGACCTCATCGTTTTTCTTAAACATCATGCCAAAATGGCATTAAATCTGGTAAATTTTTAAAGAGTAGCTGACTAATAAAAATCATGAAGCTCTCCATTTTTCAAAAACCGAGACAAGAAACATATATTTTTTTACTTGGCTTAAAGGCAGTCAGCTGGGAGCTTGCTTTCAAAAATGACAGCTAAATGGAAATCCATGCCAATTCCCTGCAGTTTTTTTTTACAAAGCAGGTTAAAGCTTTATGAGCCATTGCTTTAGAAACTCTTTTCTGCTACTAAAATATATTGCATTCACTTATATCCATACTATAATGCATTTTATACGTAAGGCTGCTGTTTCTCAGCTTGGTTAACCCTAACTGATCATTTAACTTTTCTTGTTTCTAGCCTCAAAAGGGAAGGGTGGTGAAAAACGTGTGTTTTCACCAGGATTCAAACCAGGGACCTCCCGTTTCCCAAGCGAGTGATACCCGTAGCAAGCCGTCTCGGAGACGCTGTCCAGGCAGTGATTCGGGCCCTGCATATAACCCCAATCTGTGACGTATCTGGACTTAACGCATTTCCATGATTTTCTACAATGAGATTTAGTGAGATTTAATCCTAACTGATCATTAAACTTTTCTTGTTTCTAGCCTACCACCTCAAAAAGGATGTGTTTTCACCAGGATTTAAACTAGGGACCTCCCGTTTCCCAAGCGAGTGATACCCGTAGCAAGCCATCTCGGAGACGCTGTCCAGGCAGTGATTCGGTCCCTGCATATAACCCCAATCTGTGACGTATCTGGACTTAACGCATTTTCATGATTTTCTACAATGAGATTTAGTGAGATTTAATCCTAACTGATCATTTAACTCTTCTTGTTTCTAGCCTACCTCCTCAAAAAGGATGTGTTTTCACCAGGATTCGAACCAGGGACCTCCCGTTTCCCAAGCAAGTGGTAGCATTAAGCCACAGCAGACATGCTGCCCACAAAGCTCACCTCCCTCTACCTCAGGGCTTGCATTGCAATAAGACGAAGTGAAAACAAAACAAGCTGTAATTGCTGAAACCTTTAACAATACTTCTGTAAGGCAGAGAGATGAGAGCCTGACTTAAAGGGGCTAGCCTAGATTCAACTTAGAATTAAAAACTTATGGAAATGCTCTAAAAAGCTTAAAAGTGTAGTAAAATCCAAAAAAGTACAAAAATTTACACAGAAATGGCTCAAATTGACAGCGAATTGATTTGCAATATAACTATATGTGATGGTGGTGTGACTATCCTGTGTTTTCTTAATACTAAATTTGTACCTCAGATGGATTTACCAGATATCAAAAGAGAAACAATTTTATCAAAAATTATTTTGTTTACCCATCACAGGTGTAGAAACAAGATCTTTTTAAGATTTGAAACTAGAAATACCTTTTCAACCATTTTTTTCGCAGGCAAAAAAAAAAATACAGCTGGTAAATAATTTCATTTTTTTCCTCTATTACACACATTCAGCCTAAACTACTGGTAGGATATGTTAGTATAATCATGTTCTATCAAGAAAAAAATATATAGTCAGAAAATCAGCGGACAGGATCTAGGATCTTTTTTAAAAAAAAGACAACAGAATGGTAAATCATGTCTTTTCCCTTAAAGTTGCTGTAGATCATCCAGGTTAACACCTCATGGGCTATACTCAAAAAACTCTTCTCGACTCTTGTAACACATTGCATCAAGCTATCCATAGTTAATGAGTTTATCACATATAGGCAGTCAACTGAGAACTTGGGTTGAAATAGGACACAGTAATTGCTTAAAGAGCTGGAATTGTGTGCGACTCGTAATCTGTTTCAAAGGCGTATAGGGGAGTAATGTCGTGTAAAAAAATTCAAATACTATTAAACAGACATTTTGTGCATGGATTAATTAATGCCTCCGGAGGTTCATTTATATTGTTGAAACTTATGCACGTGTGAGAATTTTACTAAATTTGTCAAATTTACGCATTTTATAGAACCTTATTTTCAAAATTTTGGGAAAGCTTAATCTATTACTATTGAAATCTGATGATTAGCAATTTTTTTTAATGGCATTTTTAAATTAGTTATTGGTTTAATTACATTTTAGTTTCAGGAATTTTTGAGTTTTGGGGTGGTAAATTTATAACACTAAAGACAATCGACAATACACTAACCTATGTGGAGCCACATTAGGCAAAATAAAAAAATAGTTTGTCTCAAAGCTCACAGTTGGATTGAAAGTTAATGCGGAATATTCTTTAAAAAAAAAAAATTATTCCCAACTTCGAGTTTTTATGGTCTATCAATAGTGAATTATAAGGTCTGAGTTCCATATGTTGAAGTTTCTCAAAGACTAAGCATATATTTATGGTTACAAATAAAGTAAAGTAGTTAAATCATGTGCATGAATTTGTTTGTGGTGAGGAAAAGTATGATTTTTCAAAATAATGCTTTTAAAAATCCTTGAAACAAACAAAAATTACCACATTTTTTTTTCCAGATCACCTGAGTTAACAAACCTTTATGGCAAGTTTGAGACAAACTATTTTTTTTATTTGGCCTTATGAACAAAGACATTGAGAATAATTGTGAGAAATCGAGAATGCAATATTACAAAGAAATCCACAGTTTGTATAATTCAGTACTGGAATAAATTACACGGAGTCATATGTTGATACATTTATCGCAAGGCCAAGCTTCAAGTAAAGGGATAGAAACAATGTTTCTGCCTAACTTTTCTAAGAAAGATTAAGCAGTTAAAACTATTTTACTTTTTAAGAATTTATAAGCAATATCAGGCGGTATAGGACACGATTAATAGAAGCCACTAAATTTAGGGACGAGGGATTTCTAAAACGCAAATTTAGGATACGATTTACGTGTATTTCTATTGGGTCACGTATTGAAGAAAATATTACAAAAATTGTATTTTTACCTTTCCTCGAAAAAATCTCAAGTGTTCTTATAGTAATAAACATAATTAAGTTATTCCAAATCTACTTGGGTTCACGCGTGAACCCCACTTTTATAGGTTTTATCATATTTTTTTTTATCGATTAGGAATATAATTTTAGTGACCAACCCGGAAGTTGAATTTTTCCACGAATAAGCCAACGGTTACGCCAGAGGCGGTACTAAGGACATGACGTACCGGGGATCGCTATGATATCTTACGTCAACTTAAGAGTTGCCAGGGCCTGCACCGCCTGAGCAATATTTAGGAGTACTTTGAGATCTCAAATGTTTGATTTTTATCGCAATTTATATAACTTGGAAAAACTTCCAAAATCAGGACAAACATTGTAGTTGTTACAAAAACTCACAATAATCTACAAATAGCTGAGTATTTATTATGTAAACAGGGATACTTTCATACAAAGAATTTTTCATGTAAGGTAAAATATCACAATCTTTTGCATATGTAAAATTCATGTTTTTCAGCTTAATGGTGTAGACCAGGGATCCTCAACTAGTTGCGCGTGTGCCAAATTTGGCACTTTGACAAGTACTAATTGGCGCTTTGACACTCTCTAAAACAAAGAAATACATTAGGAATACACTGAGAAATAGTCAAGTTTGGTGCTTTCCTGTAAAATGTTTTTCATATATGTGGCACATTCTAAGGACTAGTTGAGAACCTCTGGTATAGACCTATGCATAAAATGAATATATTCATGTGATCATAAGTCATTAATTGGTCATGCACATATGGGGGAGATGTAACATAAAAACTCATTCTTCGTAGTTAAATGTAATTTTATTCAAGAAATTTAATACCTACTGCAACAAATTTGGTATGGTTATCTGGGTAATTTAATTGTCTTTCAAATGCAAAAATTTCCAAGACAATTGAACAAATATTATGAGATATATGGCTCAAAATGTGAGCCAAGTCAACGGGGGAGGCGGCGGACGAAAAGACGGTGGAGGAAAAGCCCATTGACTTGTACACAAAATTGTGAAAAAGTACCAATCTTTCGAAAGTCGTCATGCCAAAAGTTGAAATTCTACAAGAATAATTTTTTGCACACTTGTTAATGAGGAATAAACATATCTTGTCATGCCAAAATATAAATGGTAGGTGATGTATTAAATAAAGTTTGACGAGGATAAACCTTGTCATTTTCAGGGTATTTCCACAACTAGTTTCAACAATGTTTAAAGGTCAAAATGTTCATGTCAAGATTCATACGTTGTGAAAACGTTGATGAATAACAGCAATGATATGTCGTAAATGTATAATACCTTAATTGCACGGATTAACAGTAACAAATAAACCAAAGTCTATTGGATCAGGTTAATTATTGAGATAATGCACGTTTGATCACCCTGTATGCCAAAACTGCAGCAAAATGGCCATAGTATGCAGAAATTCTAA